>JAOTQR010000007.1:8596023-8611821 GCA_025774065.1 Solanum ossicruentum | reverse complement strand
GCTGCTGTTACCAAGCTCCAGGTTGTTCCGGAGCTTTGTGTGTGTTTGGAGCTTATATGTTTGCATTATATGGTTAATTCAGACAGGGCCTGTCCCGAACATTAGCAGATACTTTCTCTTGACTAGAGTCTTTGTAGACTATGTAAATTAAAGTGTGGTCATGTGTCATACTTTAGACACCGTGTCTCCAACGGCCTAAACATACGCATCTCCTTTTAGCTTGTTATTACCATTTATCTTCTTAGAAGCATTCCAAACATAAAAATTCCTTATAATATGTATACAAAGCACATAGATATAGGTTGGTACTCGATCCCAAAGTATATTTAAAGGTGGTCTCTTATCCTATACCAGTGCATAGTTTCATTTAAGTTGTATTTCATATACAGTATGTGCTGCCTTACAAACTCAGTACATTATCTTGTACTGACGTCCCTTATAGGGGACCTACATTTCATACTGCTGGTACAGGTGCTAGTAGATCTCCCCAGTAGAGTACAGGACATTCAGTTGCTGTTACCAAGCCCCAGGTTGTTCCGGAGCTTTGGGTGTGTTTAGAACTTATATGTTTGCATTATATAGTTAATTCAGAAAGGGCCTGTACCGAACATTAGCAGATACTTTCCCTTGACTAGAGGATTTGTAGACTATGTAAATTAAAGTGTGGTCATGTATCGTACTTTAGACACCATGGCCCCAACGGCATAACCATACGCATCTCCTTTTAGCTTGTTATTACCGTTTATCTTCTTAGAAGCATTCCACACATAGAAATTCCTTATAATATGTGTGCAAAGTGCATAGATGTAGGTTGGTTCTCCCCAGCCTTATCAGCAATGGGTGCCTGTCCGCCTTAACGGGACTTTGGGGCGTGACAGAAATGGTATCAGAGAGGGTCATCCTAGGGAGTCTACAAAGCTACATCTATGTAGAGTCTTGTTTATTGATGTGTTGTGCACCACATTTATAAGCAGGAGGCTACGTGGCCTTTAGGAGTTGTTACTTTCTTTTCAATCTATTGCTCATGCCATAGAGCCAAGTATAATAGATGGATTGTGTCTAACTCCTAAATTGTTTTGTACAACAAGCAAGTATGGCACAAACTAGGAAGAACAAAGGTAAATGCAAGGCAGTAGAAGTGATGGCTTGTACACCTAGTCATGTGAGACAGCTAAATGAGGCTCAAGATGAGTCTCTGCCACAAACGTCTCTAAACCCCCAGCTCCTGATGAACCCAAGAGTAGTGAAATTCCCCTAGAACTACCTATTGATGCTACAGTGCAGGATCTGAGGAATGCAGTCCAACTATTGACTCGTATAGTTGCTGGCCAAGGACAAAGACATGAAGGTCCAGTTTTAGGTGCAAAAAAGGCAGCTGGTATGAGGATACATGACTTCCTTGATTTGGACCCTCCAACCTTCACTGGATCTGATCCTAATGAAGATCCCCACGACTTTATTGATCAGATTCAGCAGACTTTAGATGTTATGCATGTGAGTGGTACAAAAACTGTCGAGTTAGTGACATATATGTTGAAGGGTGTGGCTATATTGTGGTATGAAGCTTGGAAGCAATCCAAAGATATAGATGCATCCCCAACACCTTAGAAGGAGTTCAAAGAGGCCTTTCTTGACCATTACATGCCATTAGAGATCTAAGAGGCCCATGCAGATCAGTTCTTAAATCTATACCAAGGGAATATGAGCATGTGGGAGTATAGTCTCCAGTTTAATTCTCTATCCAGGTATGATTCTAATATAGTTGCTACTATGGCAGATAGAGTTCATCGGTATGTAGATAGATTGGATACATATTTGGTAAGAGAAAGTACTATTGCTTCCTTGAATAAAGACATGGACATAGCAAGGATGCAAGCTTTTGCATAAAAATTGGAGGACCAGAGGCAGAGGAGGACACAGGAGTTAGAAAGGGCGCAATCTAAGAGGACTAGATCTTCAGGGCAGTTTACACCATCCCAAGGAGAGTTTAGGCCTACATTTTCTAATGGAACGCCTAGGCCATCATTTTCCTATTCTGCAGCCAGTGCTCTACCACAACTTCAAGGGTCTAGAAGTAATCAGTTTGGTCAATGAGGTGAGGGAAAAGGTTCACAAATAACTGGAGGATCGGCAGGCCAGTCAATGACTCCTAGGAAGCCTTGTAAATAGTGTGGAAGAAATCATCTAGGTATATGTCATGTTGGGACAAATGGTTGTTATTGGTATGGTGCGCCAGGGCACATGATAAGAGATTACCCGAGGAGGCATATGGGTGAGATGACACAACCTACTGGGTTAGCTGTGGCATCATCATTGTCAGTTCCTCCATTAGGAAGGGGCCAACAAGTACCTATGGTTCGTGGTAGAGGTGTAAGAGGAGCAACTAGCTCTAGCAGGGTCTAGAATCGCACTTATGCTCTGGGGAGTCGGTAAAATTTGGAAGCTTCACCTGATGTGGTCACAGGTACATTATCCATATTCTCTCATAATATAAATGCATTAATTGACCCTGGTTCTACACTATCGTACATTACCCCACTAGTTGCTGGAAAGCTTAAGAGGATGCCCAAATTATTGAATAAACCATTTGAGGTGTCTACACCAACTGGTGAATACATTATAGCTAGAAGGGTTTATTATGACTGTGTAGTAACTGTTTGTGATCGTGACACATTGACTGACGTTATTGAGTTAGAAATGGTGGAATTTGATGTCATAATGGGTATGGATTGGTTATCTTCTTCCTATGCCACTGTTGATTGCCGAACTAAGAAAGTGCACTTCCACTTTCCAAATGAGGCAGTGCTTGAATGGGAAGGCAATGTTGGGGCACCAAAGGGAAAGTTTATCTCTTACTTTAAGGCTAGAAAGATGACATCTAAGAGGTATATATGTCATTTAGTTAGAGTAAAGTATATGAAGGCAGAATCGCCAACTCTTAAATAAATACCAGTAGTGAATGAATTTGTTGATGTGTTCCCTGAAGGACTCCCAGGCTTACCTCCTGAATGAGAAATAGATTTTGGTATTGACTTACTTCTAGGCACTCAACCTATTTCTATCCCTCCATATAGAATGGCACCAGCAGAGTTGCTTGAATTAAAAGAGCAATTAAAAGACTTATTTGGGAAGGGTTTTATGAGCCTTAGTGTGTCCCCTTGGGGTACACCAGTGTTACTTGTTCGTAAAAAGGATGGCACCTTGAGAATGTGTATCGACTATTGACAATTATATAGGGTGACCATTAAGAACAAATACCCTCCCCCCAGGATTGATGATTTATTTGATCAATTATAGGGTGCCAAATGTTTTTCAAAAATTGATCTGAGATCGGGGTATTACCAAGTGAGGGTGAAGGAGGAAGATATACCTAAGAATGCTTTCAGAACATGGTACGGCCACTTTGAATTTCTTGTTATGTCATTTGGGCTAATGAATGCACCAACAATTTTTATGGACCTGATGAACAGGGTATTTAAGTCATTCTTGGATGTGTTCATGATAGTATTTATAGATGACATTTTGATATACTTAAGGTCAGAAGAGGACCATGCAAAGTTCAGTTGGATACTGGAATTAAGCAAGCAATTCGACGTAGGAAAGGAAAAGAGAGCAAGTTACTATATTTCTGGAATCATCCTTTGGTCATCATGTGAAGCAAATAGCCAGCAAGCTCTATGCTTTGGCACGGTAGGTACACGCTCGTCAATGAAGTTAGTTATTCGGCCACAGACTAATCTGACCAGAAACTAGAAAGTCTTCGTTTAGAACTACCTAGAGGTCTGCAAAGGATATGTCAGTGAACTAGCATGACAAAACACTCTCCGAGTGCATGAAATGTCACATTTTTTGGTCAAAATATCCACAGTAATGTCTCTGTTAGATTCTCCACTCGAAATAAGGGAAAGGTCAATTCAATTCTCGATGGAAAGGGAATTTTGTGAATTCTCCCCCGAACTAGAAGATCATTTCGAGATCTTCACAACAAGTGCTACAGGTTTTTCGTGATTGATAGTTGTATTCCAAGTTTTCTGAATGTGAATTTTGGCTAAAATTAGTGGCATTCTTAGATCATATTATGTCTGCGGAGGGAATAAGAGTTGAATCACAAAAGATAGATGCTGTGAAAGACTGGCCAAGGCCAACGACGCCCACGGAAGGTCGGAGCTTCCTAGGTTTGGCAGGTTATTACATAAAGTTTGTTGAGGGTTTTTCTTCCATATTTGCACCTTTAACAAAGTTGACACATAAGGCAACCAAGTTCCAATGGAATGATACATGTGAAAGGAGCTTCCAGGAACTAAAAAATAAGCTAACTTCTGCATCTGTGTTAGTACTTCCAGAAGACACTAAGGGGTATGCAGTGTATTATGATGCTTTAGAAGTTGGCTTAGGGTGTGTGCTGACACAACATGGTAAGGTAATTGCTTATGCATCCAGACAACTACGACCACATTAGAAGAATTACCCAACTCATGATCTTGAGCTAGCAGCAGTTGTATTTGCTTTGAAAATATGGTGCCACTATTTGTATGGGGTTCACATTGAGATATACACTGGTCATAAGAGCCTTCAATACATCCATAAGCAAAAAGACCTAAATTTAAGACATCAGAGATGGCTAGAGCTAATAAAGGATTATGATGTTGATATATAATACCATCTGGGGAAGGCAAATATGGTAGCCGATGCTTTAAGTAGTAAGGAAATCATGACTACTAGTGATCAGGCCATGGTGAGTCAAGGAGTGGCTAATGATCTATGACAACTAGCTAGTTTCAGAGTTCGTCCTCTTGAAACTCCAAAGGAAGGGGTTGTTGTACATAATGCAGCATCGTCTTCATTAGTAATGGAGGTGAAAGAAAAATAGTTTGAGGATCCTGTTCTATTACAACTTAATGAAAAGGTGAGTCAAGGTACAATAAAGGGCTTTGACCTTACACAAAATGGAGTACTCTACTGCCAAAATAGTTATGTGTGTCTTATGTTAATAGGTTAAGAAAGAGGATAATGGAAGAAGTCCACTATTCCCGATATTCCATCTATACAGGATCAACTAAGATGTACCATGACATGAAGGGAATGTTTTGGTGGGGAGGCATGAAAAAGGACCTTGCAGAATTTCTTGCTCAATGTCCAAATTACCTGCAAGTGAAAGTAGAACACCAAAAGCCAGGAGGTTATATGCAGTGTATAGAGCTTCCAACATGGAAGTGGGATATGATCAACATGGATTTTGTTATCGGTTTGCCTCGCTCATTTCAGAAGTCTGACTCCATATGGGTAATAGTTGATAAACTCACAAAGTTAGCACACTTCTTACCTGTCAGGAGTGATTATACAGCAGAAGAATATGCCAAGCTGTACCTCAAAGAGATAGTCAGGCTACATGGAGTTCTAATCTCCATTATATCTGACCGAGGAGCTCAATTCACTGCGAGGTTTTTGAAGTCTTTCCAAAGGAGTTTAGGTACACAAGTGAATTTGAGTACAACTTTCCACCCTCAAACAAACGGTCAAGAAGAACGCACCATTCAGATACATGAAGATATGTTGCGAGCTTATGCATTGGATTTTAAAGGGAGTTTGATGGATCATTTGCCACTTATTGAGTTTACCTATAATAATAGCTACCATTCAAGTATCAAGATGGCACCTTTTGAAGCTTTGTATGAAAAGAAGTGTAAGTCACCAATTGGATGGTTTGAAATGGGTGAAGCTACCTTGCTTGGGCCAGATCTAGTACAACAAGCCATGGAAAAAGTTAAGGTAATACAACAGCGACTAGAAATAGCCCAAAGTCATCACAAATCAAATACGGATGCTAGGAGGAGAGGACTGGACTTTTTAATAAGAGATTGGGTATTATTAAAGGTGTCTCCAATGAAAGGGGTTATGAGATTTGGTAAGAAAGGAAAATTGAACCCACGTTACATAGGGCCGTATAAAATTATTAAGAAGATCGGGCAGGTTGCATATGAGCTAGATTTACCCCAAGAGCTTTTAATGATTCATCCTGTTTTCCATGTATCAACACTTCGGAAGTGTATAGGTGACCCATCCCGTATCACTCCTATTGAGGATGTACAGGTTACAGAAGATCTCACTTATGAAGAGGTACCTATTTCTTTTCTGGATTATCAAGTTAGGAAGCTAAGGAATAATGAAATAGCTTCAGTGAAGGTACTTTGGAGAAATCAACAAGTAGAAGAGATGACCTGGGAGACCGAGGACGCGATAAAGTCAAAATAGCCTCATTTGTTTGAAGCTAAAGAGGATGACCAACATACAGAATTGGAACACTAATAGGTACTTGTAATTGTACTTAGTTTGTTGTCAAAGGCTTCTTTAAATAAAGGTTTATACATCTTTAAACTATCCAATTGCGCTAACATTCGAGGACAAATGTTCCTGGGGGGGAGGATATAACACCCCACATTTTACATGTACTAATGCTATGTAAATGAATCATGATATGGTTTGGTCAAATTAGTGCCAATTCTTGAAAGTGCTTGAATCTCGTGTTAATGGGCGATATGTGAGTCTAAATGTTTAAGAGGGTTGAGGGTATATATGTGTTGGTGTTAAACTAAGGATATATTATCCCTAGACTAAGGAAAATAATTGAGGTTATTGTATGACTTAATAATCTAGTAGGTGAGTCACCTACTTTCTTATCTTAAAATTGATAGCTAAACGGAGACGAGGTTCGACATCAAATTTGTTCAAGTTCGATTATGAATAAATTTCGTGTTAAGTGTTTAACTTTAGCCCATGTTTTAGTATCATAAAGAGACCTTATTTTCAGTCAAAGAAGAATTTAAGGACGTCCTAAGTACACCACAAACCACTTGGCCCTTTGGACCCAAAACCAACTAAGAAGAAATCTGGAAATTTGGCAGCCAAGGTCCATCATATTTGAGACCCATTTAGGCCCAAGTTTAAGGTTCAAGCTGCTGAATCAAAAGGCTATTAATGGGTGTCATTAACTGGTCAAAAGTGGAAGACAAAGTTGGCCAAATTAATCTTTAAAAATGGATCAAGTGCAGCACTAATTCATTCCACTAGGAAATAATATTTCAGCTTTCTTAAAGTCTTTTGTCTTCTCCCTAATTCACTTCACCAAGCTGCAAAAACAATTCTCTAAGGATCTTAAAGGGAATACAGAATCTATAAGGCAAAGGTAAGCAATTATAGTTGTGTATTTGGTATGGTTTCTTCATGAAAAGCAAGAAGTATAAGCTATTATGTTATGCTGGAAATTCTGGACAACATGTGTCCTAAGTATTGTTGTGAACGTTTCTTGTTGTTCAAGAGGATTTTCTCTTAATTGGCTGGATGAATTATGAAGTAAGACTTATGTTCTAATAATATATAGGTTTTTAGTCATGTAATTAAGCTGCTGCACCACTTTTTCAGTCCACAAAGATGAGTTGTTGTACAACGTCATAATTTCACTCTTAAAAGAAACTTGGGAGTTGAAAATTGTAATATGTTGTTCCATGACCTTCACCTATTTTAGGACTATTTTTGGACTTGTTTAAGATTGGTTTTATATGTAAAAGTGTTGGATACAATTTTGGTAAAGTTAAAACAAGTTTGGGATTGTCGACGTCGAAGTGTGCTGAAAGGATGTAATGTTATGAGCTTGTTTGTATGTTCCGAAGAATTCTTGTGTGTTGTCTTTTGTGGGCTGTTTTAGGACAGTTAAGGGTACGAAAATAAGATGTACATGACATATACATAAGAATGGTTGTTAGAGAATACGTTTATAAGTGAAAAGGTTGAAGAAATGCCTTTGCGTCATTAATTGAAAGCTTGCTATCCGAGTGATTGTTTATATGATATTGGATTTCCTAGAAGTGTTGTGTTACTGCTAATACTAATTTTATTGCATCATATACTGTAGCTAAATATTTGAGGGAAACCACAACCACTGCAAGGTAGTAACTAGGTCATACAACGAGGTATGTAAGGCTATTTGCTTTCGTATCATTTGTCATGAAACATAGATTTCTCCTTGGTACATAAAGATATTTACCAACTCCGACACAACAATTAATTGTGTCTCTATTTATGTTACATGTTCATATGATTCTATACATAATCACCATCGAATCTACATCCATACTTTGATACCAAGTTACATGAACTCTTGTTGCTAAGTAATGTTCACGAGTAGTTTCATTTCATACACATTGCATTATCAATGTAACATACTCTCTCCATTGCCATATTGCCTTTTATCGTTATCTACATGTCTTATGTTGTATATACAACCCTAAAGCTCTAATATTATGACCACTAAAAGAATCATCTCAAAGATAATTAAAAGATAAAGCGTATTGTTTAATGATGGGTGGTAGCCCGAGGGGTGGAAGAATCACCTAGCCAGGGACGATCCTATAACGGGTGGTAGCCTGAGGTGTTAAGGAAGAACCTCGCCAGGGACGATCTGGATATCCCGAGGGGTGGAAGAATCACCTAGCCAGGAAAAATCTTATTATGGGTGGTAGCCCAAGGGGTTAAGGAAGAACATAGCCAGGGACGACCCCAATACAGTTATACCACTGATCAGCTGGTCATTTACGATGAGCACAAATTATACAATAAAGGTAAAACAATATAAATAACATAAAGTACTTGATCCCAAAGTATAACTAAAGGTGGTCTCTTATCCTATACCAGTGCATAGTTTTATTTGAGTTGTATTTCATATACAGTATTTTCTTCCTTACATACTCAGTACATTATCTCATACTGAAGTCCCTTATGGGGGACCTGTATTTCAAACTGTAGGTATAGGTGCTAGTAGATCTCCCCAGTAGAGTACAGGACATTCAGCTACTGTTACCGAGCTCCAGGTTGTTCCGAAGCTTTGTGTGTGTTTAGAGCTTATATGTTTGCATTATATAGTTAATTTAGGTGGGGCCTGTCCCAAACATTAGCAGATACTTTCTCTTGACTAGAGGCTTTGTAGACTATGCAAATTAAAGTGTGGTCATGTCTCGTACTTTAGACACCGTGGCCCCAACTGCCTAACCATACGTATCTCCTTGTAGCTTGTTATTATCGTTTATCTTCTTAGAAGCATACCAAACATAGAAATTCTTTATAATATGTATACAAAGCGCATAGATATAGGTTGGTTCTCCCAGGCCTTATTGGCAACGGGTGCCAGTCTGCCCTAACGGGACTTTGTGGCATGACAACAATGCAATTCCAGAGTGAAATCATGCAGGAAAATCAGTGTAAAGCCATAAATAGATACTTCATAACACCCTCAAACAATATATAACAAGACCTTTCATCAATCCATACCATAGAGCTTAGATTCATAGCCCCAAACATAGTAAAACAGTCAAAATTTGATAAACCCAATATAGTGTACAATGAATTTCATAATGAATAACACCCATGATAAATCAACTTTGAATCATACAGTTTTGAGTAAAAGAGCTTGGGTATCATGGGTGAGAGGAACCCATGAATGAAACCCACATACCTTAGACTTGAAGATGAACTTGATGAAGATTGGAGATGGAGACTTGAAGCTTGAGAGAAAATCCTTAGACCTAAAGAGGGGTTTTAGACTTCATATTAGGAGTAAATTGCTAATCATTTGCTTTTAAATCGGGGTTAGACCCATTTTCCATTCAACATGGCCCCTTGATCAAGAATATGAAGTCGGATTTTTGATATTGCATATGGATTTTGAGATATATGGAAATTACGATTCTGGACACTTCTAAGTTTTTGGGAACTTTTTGAGGTCATTTCAATATCTCCCCATTGGGAACATCGTCCCCGAATGTCAAAGAAACATATATGAGAGAAACAAACATGACCATTTCATCCCACATAGAGATACAACAATGCACTTAAACATCATTTCAAAAACTTCATCATAAGTGTAAATCATCATGAAGTTGTCAATTTAAACATGAACATATGCAATGACATGGGGATGAAGTTAAGACTTAAGATCAAATGAAGGACTTAGATCAATACCTTAGGCTTGATTGGAGTGGAAAAGGTAAGGATATTGCTTTTGCATGTCCTCTTCATCCTCCAAAGTAGAACTCTCAACTTGTTGATTCCTCCAAAGGACCTTAACAGAAGCCAACACTTTGTTTCTCAACCTCTTCACTTGCCTATCCAAAATCTGAACCAGAACCTCTTCATATGTCAAATTATCCTCAACAACACCCAAAACATCAAGAATTACAATGACATTCAGATCACCCACACATTTCCTCAACATGGACACATGGAACACCAGATGAACCAATTCCATCTCACTAGGCAACATCAACTCATAAGCTACCTTGCCAACCCTCCTTATGACTACATAAGGACTAATATATCTTGGGGTTCACTTGCCCTTCTTACCAAAATAGACCACACCCTTCATGGGTGAAACCTTTAGATAGACCCAATCACCAACTTTGAATTCAAGGTCTCTTCTTCTCAAGTCGCTACAGGATTTTTGATGACTTTGGGCTGTCTTCAACCTTTCCCTAATCATCCTAACCTTCTCAAGAGCCTCCATAACTAGATCTAGTCCCAGCAAAGCTATCTCACCAACCTCAAACCATCAGACTGGTGATCTATAACGTCTCACATAAAGAGCCTCAAAAAGAGCCATACCGATGCTAGAATGATAGCTATTGTTGCAGGCAAACTCAATCAATTGAAGATGATCATCCCAACTACCTTTAAGCTCGAACACACATGCTCTAAGCACATCCTCAAGGTTTTGGATGGTCCTCTTAGCTTGGCCATCCGTTTGAGAGTGAAAGGCCATAGAAAACTTAACTCTAGTACAAAGACCCCTTTGAATGGACCTCTAAAAGTGTGAAGTGAATTGTGCCACACAGTTCGATATGATGGACAAAGGAACCCCATGCAACCTTATCAAGTTATGAATGTACAACCTTGTATAATTTTTGGCCCCAAATATGGTCTTAACCGGTAGAAAGTGAGCTGATTTTGTCAACCTATCAACCACAATCCAAATGGAATCAAAACCCTTTCTAGTCTTGGGCAATCCAACCACAAAATCCATATTTATCTCTTCCCACTTCCAAGTAGGAACCTCAATGTCTTGGGTTAAGCCACCCGACCTTTGATGTTTGGCTTTAACTTGTTGACATGTATGACAACTGAAAACGAATTTGGCAATGTCCCTCTTTATGCCTCCCCACCAATACACATCCCTCAAGCCTATATATATTTTGGTGGAACTGGGGTGGATATAATAAGAAGAGTTATGGGCCTCATCAAGGACCTTTTCTGTCAAACCATCAACACACGGTACATACAACCTACCTTGGTACCTAAGGGCACCATCTCCCCTTTGGGAGAAAACCTCCACCTTGCCCTCTTTCACCAAGGCCTTCAATTCTAACAAGAAGGATCAAGATCTGGTTTTGCCATCACCTCACCAACCAAAGAAGACTTAGAACCATCAATAATAACCACACCACTATTACCTTCCTTTTCCAACCTAACTCCCAATCTAGCCAACCGATGCACCTCCTTAGCCATCTCCTTATCACCACCATCAACATGTGCTAGACTACCCATGTACACCCTACTCAAAGCATCCTCCACCATATTTTCCTTACTGGGATGATAATGCATACTCATATCATAGTCCTTAAGAAGTTCTAATCATCTCCTTTGCCTCAAGTTAAGTTCCTTTTGAGCGAAGACATATTGGAGGCTCTTATGATCTGTGAATACATCAACATGCACACCCTACAAGTAGTGTCACCAGATCTTTAATGCAAACACAACGATAGCTAACTCTAGATCATGGGTAGTGTAGTTCCTTTCATTTACTTTGAGTTGTCTAGAAGCATAAGCTATGACCTTACCACTTTGCATCAACACATAACCTAGACCAACCCGAGAAGCATCACAATACACCACAAAACCCTCATGCCCATTCGGTGTGACAATATAGGAGCGAACAGAAGCTTTTCTTTCAATGTTTCGTAACTCCTTTCACATTCATTGGACCATACAAACTTGGCCTTTTTTGAGTTAATTTTGTCATAGGGGAAGCAATAGAAGAGAATCCATTCACAAACCTCCGATAATAGCCCAATATACCCAAGAAACTCTTAATATCCGACGAGGTCAATGGTCTAGGCCAATTTCTAATCACATCGGTCTTCTTTGGATCCACCTTAATACCATCCTCGGACACCACAAGTCCTAGGAAGGAAACCTCCCTCAACCAAAATTCACACTTTCCATATTTAGCATACAATTTCTCCTCCCTCAATCTTTGTAATACAATATCAACTGATCCCTATGCTCCTCTTCACAACAAGAATAGATCAAAATGTCATCAATGAAGACCATAACAAAGGAATAAAGGCAGGGTCTGAAGACCCTATTCATAAGGTTATGAAGATGGCTGGTGCAATAGTCAACCCAAAAGACATCACAACAAACTCATAATACCCATATCATGTCACACTCCTTCACCTTCACTTGATGATACCCGGACCGAAGATCAATCGTAGAGAAATGGCTAGCCCCTTGCAATTGGTCAAACAAGTCATTAATCCTTGGAAGACGATACTTATTCTTGATGGTGACCCTATTGAGTTGCTAGTAGTCAATACACATCCTAAGAGACCCATCCTTCTTTTTCACAAACAACTCTAGGGAACCCCAAGGTGATTGGCTAGGTTAAATGAATCCCTTCTCCAACAAGTCCCCCAATTGTTCCTTCAACTCAGCCAGGGACATATGATAAGGGGGAATAGAAATGGATTGAGTATCAGGGAGGAGGTCTATGCCAAAGTCTATTTCCCTTTTAGGAGAAACACCGGGAAGTTTATTTGGAAAGACATCAAGAAACTCATTTACAACCAGAACCGACTCCATGGGAAGGACTTTAGACTCCACGTCCCTAACCTTTACAAGATGGTAAAGACACCCCATAGAGATCAACTTACGGGATTTAATGCAAGAGATGAATCTACCCTTGACCACCACATCTTGACTTTCCAACTCAAGGACGGCTTCGTTTGGAAATTGGAATTTGACCCTATGGGTTCTACAATCAATAGAAGCATAGTAGGCATGCAACCAATGTAGCCCAAGAATGACATCAAAATCAACCATGTCTAACTTAACAAGATCACAAGGCAACACTTTATGCAAGATGCAAATAGGACAACTTTATAAAACTTTCTAGCAACAATAGATGTACAATAGGAGTAGACGCTTTATATGACTCATGCAACAACTTGGGGTCAACGTGGAACTTTTGGGCAACAAAGGGGGTAATAAAGAAAGAGTGGCACCCGGATCGATCAATGCATACACATCAATGTCAAAGATTTTCAGCATATCGGTAATAACATCGGGGACTTCATCAACCCCTTGCCTCCCATGTAAAGCATAGAACCGGTTGTGCCTTGGGGAACCATCTTGTTGGCCACCTCTCCCTAATTGGACCGCATTAGCACCTTGTGGATGAACCTCCTTGCCCTTGTTGTGGTTTCGAGGACAATCTATCGCTTTATGCCCTATTTCCCCACAACTATAACAAGCACCGGTATTCCTCAAACATGGACCACCATGACCCTTACCACACTTCGGAAACACATCAATAAGAGCCACACCCCTTACACCTTGGGCCCTCGGAAGATGAATTTCAACCCTTTTATTAAATGCATGAGTAAACCTTTGGCCTTGATGGAACCACCCACTCCTTTGGAACTTACCCTCAAAATGGGCCCTCTTAGCCTCATGCCTCCTTCTCTTCCTCAATTTCTCCTCTTCCATTTGTTCGGCATAGGTAATCAAACGTGACAAGTCCATGTCACTAATCAACATGGCGGATGTGCATTCTTCACTAACCAAGTTGGAGACATCCATAACAAATTTGTTCATTCTCGACTTTGAGTCGGCAATCAAGTGAGGTGTAAACTTTGAAAGTTGGGTGAATTTGAGGGCATACTCCCTCGCACTCATGGACCCTTGTCAAAAAGTCATAGCTTCCACCAACGTACTTCCCTAAGTTCAAAGGGGAAGAACCTATTAAGGAAAGCCACCTTGAACTCCTACCAAAGCACCACATAGTCGACTTCCTTTTCCTTCTTCCATTGCTTGTACCATATTTGTGCTATCCCTTTGGGTTAGTAAGCCGCCAACTCCGCCTTATCCTTTGGCCTCACACCATGATGGACAAAATTTTTTAGACCTCATCAATGAACTCTTGGGGTTCCTCATTCACCTTTGACCCATGGAATTCTGGGGGATTCATTCTCATGAAGTCTCTTACCTGAGAGGCCGATGTAGGAGCATGAGGGGCTTAGGCCTTATGGTTGGATTTTAGCCACCACTTGTGCAAGCAAGGTGAGAGCATCCCTAAGCTCTCCATTGGCCGGTTGCTCCTCGGGCGCGCGAGCTCATCTTCCCCTCGTATTAGGCATGATATAGCATAACAAAGAACAATCATTAAAGGGAAAACTTACTTCCACTCTATAGCACGACTAGAATGTGAAGAAGGGAAACATTTCCTGAAACATCTTATATCCTCCTACTCATAGTTGTGGTGCATAACACAACCATGAATATGATTCTAATCAAAGCGGTGTGTTGGATTCCGAGGATCTAACAACCTAGTTCTCTAATACCACCTTTGTCACGGCCCAAGCCTAGGGCCTAGACGTGACTGGCGAATGGGGACCTAGAAAGAACCCCAAACAGGCCTCATAGCATATCACTATACATCCTTGGTCACAAAAGCAATTAGAATGACAATAAGAGATAAGTGTAAACAAGCCAAAATTAGGACTAAGGATAAACCTCCATATTATAAACATCAAGAGTAAATAGAGTAAAGCTCATAACATAGATACATAACATGTCCAACAACATCTTTACTACATAGATAAGAGTGGGAGCGAAGACAAAGCAACCGAGCTGACCCTCATAGTCAATACATAAGTCAAAGAGAGAAAGTCTTAATTTTCATGCCCCAAAAAGAGGGGAGGCATGACCAGCGCTCGATACCGTTATTGGCCGAGTGATCCATAAACATGCTAGTTAATTATACTAGGGCTTGAAGAAAATCGAGAAGCATAAGATTTGAAAAGCTAAGCCTAGACCATTTAGGTCATGACCTGGTCGACAACAATCATTTACCATAAGATAGGTAAACCAAAATGATAAAGTATTAGCTACCCGACAATGTTGCAATAAAAGAGGTACAAATACACACTATATATACATGCCATTGCTATGACTAGAGACTGAAAGGCATAAAAGAACTAACCCAAAATAACAAGTCCACAATAGCCTCTAAGAAAACCACTAATACAGCCGGGACAGGTCCTTGACTATACCCAACTATACAACGAAAGTAACACCCTATGAAAGCTCGAGGAAAAGATGGAGCTTACCAACTCACAACTGAACTGGGCTTCTAATGGAGGGGTCAATCAGAGTCCCTATCTGAACCTGCACACATGAAGTAAAATGCAGCGTCCCAATGCAATGGGACGTCAGTACGAATAAACATATACTGGTATGTAAGGTAGAAAGTAAAACCATAAATAGTAGTAGTAAGAAGGGTAATAGAAATTCCACCTGTAACCAAAACTCAAGTAACCTTAATGGAAAACAATCAACCTCCTAGTGATCAAATATGCATAGTATGCTATATATACAGATGCAAATGCATGACATAACCAACCAAATGCTAGCAATGATAGTCTTTTTCGGTAGCAAACCGACATTATATATGTGAACTTGTGGCCATCTGTA
>JAOTQR010000007.1:8570342-8589911 GCA_025774065.1 Solanum ossicruentum | reverse complement strand
ACTTCCGACTCCAACTTAATTATGCCCACCATATTCACTTAATACTCTAACCAAATACCAGAAATATACTTAAGTTTTATTACCCGACGTCCACAACAAAATTTCCCAATTGTATAGTTATCCTTAATTAAAATAATTACGGGGTCTAATAGTCTTGTGGGATGAGTTAGTACCGAGTGGGATTAGGATTGGTTTTCATCCCATTAGTTGAGACATGACCCATTAAAGATAAACCTCAAAGTTCCTAACTATGTATAACCACAAAAGCCCTTATAGGCTACGCTAATGGATCCATATAGGCCATTTATGTTATTAAGCTACATGTGAAGTTGACAAAGTTTGACCTGGCAAATGGTCTCCCCGTGCCAATGTAAGGGGTTAGGTTGGATTCCCTGTAGTAGCTCACATGATCCTATATGTTGGTTAAGGTATACTCCCATAAGGTTATGGTCCTATGATATGTTTCCATTATATGTGTTTTCTTAGGCATTGACTCTTATTCATATTGAGCTATATTCCTTGTGTATGCTTAAACTCATTTTATATATCTTTTATCTCATACGTACTTATATATTACATTTATGAATTATGGCATAACAATTTAATAAATTCATTGCATCTCACATACTTATTACATTCCAATGAAATAATGCATATTTTTCCTACATGATTTAATTATGTAAGGATAGACACTTCTCCACCAGCTCATGGCTAGTATTTAGCGTGCAAGACTAGCATTTCTATTTGTGGTGAACTTTTTGTTCGGGACTCTACCATTTTCTTTTCTACCTTGTATTTATTGTTGATATAGTTTATTTATGGCCCTTTATAGGAATTTAATTTCTATGTTATACAATTATGGAGTCTTTTCTATTTGATGAAAATCGATCGTTACCGGTTCGATCCATCAATGTATTTGTTTGTATGCTTTTGGAGAAAGTATGTTAGTTATTCTTATTGCTTTTTAATGTTGCTTCATTGCTTAAAATAGGCTCATAGGCCCTTTTTCCTTATTTTCCTCAAATGCTTTAAGTGTTTATGCCTATGAATGCCTGAAATGCTTAAGATAGCTTGGGTGAAGTACCTACAGGTATCTAATTGACAATGCGATGTCTAGGCCTCTAGGTCGAGTCGTTACAGTATCAAAGCACTAAGTTTTTAAATGGCCCTAAAAATCCAATGTACCACATTGAATAAACTCATGTTCATAATTGTGAAGAGTGCCAGAACTATGAATAGGAGACTATGATGCATTTAGGAAATGACTCACTTCTTTCATATTTTATGTCGTGCCTTAGAACTTGTCCTAAGATTCGCTATCTCTAACAACTTGTTCTTTGCATGAAGAAGAGTGTTGCGAAGGGTCCAGATTCTTAAAGAGGATTAAGCTCTTCTGGTCCTACAAGCTCCTTAACAAAAATGGGTTACACGTGTGGAATATCGAAATGTCATCATATTATTGGCACAAGTCGTGGCCAATCAAGTGAATCAAGAAACCCAAGATCATCATGCTTTAACTTTGGACTCTAGGGTAAGGGACTTTATTAGGATAAACCTTCCAGAGTTCTATGGCTCTAAAGTTGAGGAAGACCTCTAAGAATTAATCAACAAAGTGTACAAGGTCTTAGTTATCATGGTGGTAAGCTCGGAGGAGAAGGAAGAACTAGTGTCCGACCAACTCAAATGCCATGCCCAAATATGGTTAACACAACAAACGATAGAGAAGGTAGATGATGAACCTATTCATGGGAAAGATTTTGAAGTTTCCTTGCTTGATCTCTTCTTCCCTTTTAATCTAAGAGAGGAAAAGATTATGGAATTCATGAACCTCAAACAAGGATCTATAGGTGTGAGGGAGTATTCCCTTAAATGCAATAATCTCTCTAAGTATGCTCCACACTTGATTTTCGATTCTTGAGCAAGGATGCACAAGATTATATCAGGTATGTCTGTCTTGATCAATGAAGAATTCCCATAGCCAAGCTCATAAAGGATATGGATATATCTTGGCTCATGCCATATACCAAGAAATTTGAGGGAGAAAAGCTTATGAAGAGAAAGATGAGGGAGTCTAAGAGGGCTCTTTATGAAGGTGGGTTCTAAGGTGCTAAGGGTGTAGGGATTGGATGTTTTCAACGAGGCCAAAAATTTCAAGTCCAATGGTCGTCACATGCTCTAAACTAAAGTTTAAGCAATGATAGGGTGCCGAATCCTAGAGCTCATGGAGGTAATGGTGGACCAGAAAACCTTTCCTACCTATCCAAAATATGGAATGAACCATTGAGGCAAATTTTTAAAAGACATGGTGTATGCTATTGGTGTTGCAAGCTAGAACACAAACTTGCCTATTGTACAAGTTCTCCAAACAAGGGTAGAGATGGACATCCCCAAGTACATATTGCTCAATGAGGTCAAGGAGCACAAGAGGGTCAACAAGGAGGTGCTCTACACAATTGTTGATTTTATGCTCTTTAATGGGGTAGATGATATTCCCAATATTGTCATCGATATATTAAAGGTTTACGATTATGGGGTTTATACTTTATTGGATCTAGATGTCACTTTATCTTTTAGTACGACATTCATTACTAGAAGGTTTCCATATGTCCCGAAATATTATATGATTCCTTTTTGGTGTCTACCCCCATTAGTGTGTCAATTGTTGCTAAAAACGCCTAGATGTTTTGTGTCCAATTTACATAATGTCCTGCGTTGTGATTTTGTTTAACTTGACATGGTATATTTTGACATTATTCTTGGAATGGATTGGTTGCATTCTTATCAAGCCTTTTATTGATTGTAAAGCTTATAAAGTTAGGTTACAATTTCATAATGAGCCCATTCTTGAGTGGGAAGAGCATGATTCAGTGGCCAACGATAAGTTCATCTCTAGACTTGAGGCTTGGATATTGATGCTATGGACTGCATTTATCATCTTGTAAGAGTTAAGGATATTGATTCCAAAATTTCTTCTATCAAGTCGATTCTAGTGTTCAATGCATTTTTCGTCATCTTTCCCAATGAACTTTCCAATATTTCTCCTGAAAAGGAAATTGATTTTTTCATAGACCTTCTCCTCGATACTCAACCTATCTCCATTCCTCTTGATAATATGGCTCTAGTGGAATTCAATACACTAAAGGATAAATTAAGTGACTTATTGGAGAAAGGCTTAGTTAGACCTAGAAAGTCACCTTGGGGTGCACTAGTGTTTTTTATGAGGAAAAATGATGGTCACTTAGAATGTGCATTGACTATCGGCATCTCAACAAAGTCACCACAAAGAACAAATACCTGCTATAGAGTACAGATGATTTGTTAGATCAATTGCACGGGGCTATCCTCTTCTCAAAGATGGCTCTTTGGTTTGAATACCATCAATTGAGGATAAGAGAGTGTGACATTCTCAAAATGACTTTTTGGACAAGGTATGGACACTTTGAATTTGTGGTAATCTCCTTTAGTCTAACCAATACACTGGTAATATTTATGGATATCATGAATATGGTATATAAACCCTACCTTGACATGTTCATTATGGTGCTCATTGATGATATGTTGATATATTCCTAGAGTGAGGAAGAACATATGAGGCATTTGAGAGTGGTGTTTCGAACTTTGAGGGATGAAAGGTTGTCTGCTGAGTTTGACAAATGTAAATTTTTCTTAAAAGAGGTTGCATTCCTTTGACATGTAGTGTTGGGTGATGGAATCAATGTAGATCCTAAAAAGATAGAGTGGTGAGGAATCGGCTAGGACCTTGGCTCCGATGTATATTAGGAGTTTCTTAGGCTTAGCTGGGTACCATCAGAGACTTGTTAAAGGATTTTCTTCAATTGCATCTCCTTTGACAAAGTTGACATAGAAGGAAGTGAAATTCCTTTGGACTGGCAAATGTGAGCAAAGTTTTCAAAAATTGAAGGAAAATCTTACATTTTCTCCTATATTAACTCTACCAAAGTGTTAAAAGGATTTATTGTCTATTATGATAACTCACGGGTCAGATTAGAGTGTGTATTGATGCAAAGCAACAAGTTCATTACCTATGCTTCTAGAAAACTAAAAGTGGATCAGTGTAATCACCCTACACATGATCTTGAACAAGATGCCATTATGTTTGCATCGAAAATACGGCTTAACTATTTGTAAGGGGCAGATCTGAATTCCTTCACCGATAACAAAACACTCCAATATGTATTCACTCAAGGGGATCTCAATTTGAGGCAAAGAAGGTGGTTGAAACTTCTTAAGAACTATGATGTGAGTGTGCATTATTACCCATGGAAAATCCAATGTTGGGGCCAATACACTAAGTAAAGCATCTATGGAGAGTGTAGTTCACATTAATGATGGGAAAAAGGAGTTTGCTAAGGAGGTTCATAGATTGGAAAGGTAGGGAATTAGGTTGGATGAGTCTGAAAGTGGTGGTATGATGGTTCTAGATGGTTTCACATATTCATTAGTTGAATAGGCTAAATCTAAGCAAGACCTTGATCTTACCATGTTGAATTTAAGGCTATAGTGAAAGAAAACAAAGTAGGGGATTTCTCCTAAGGTGGAGAAAGTGTCCTTCAGTATCTATAATGGTTATGTGCGGCAAATATTGATGGATTGAGGGACTTGATATTAAAAGAGGATCATAATTCATGCTACTCTATTCACCTCTGTTCTACATTGATATATAGGAATTTGAGGAAAGTATACTAGTTGGGTGGTAAGAAAAGAGATTGCGAAATTCATAGCCAAATATCACAATTGCAAACAAGTCAAAGCTGAACACTAAGGTCAGGAAGCTTATTCCATGACATTGAAATCCCTACTTGGAAGCAGGAAGGTGTCAATATAGACTTCGTGATTAGTTTTCCTAAGACTAAGTGGCACTTTGACTCCATTTGGGTCATTTTTGATAAAATAACCAAGTCAGGTCATTTATTACTGGTCAAAACTACTTATGGTGCTACAGATTACACGCAATTGTTCATCTATGAGTTGGTTAAGTTGTATGGGGTTCCATTATCCATCATTTTGGATTGTGGTTCCCAATTTACTTCTCATTTTTGGAGATCCTTCCAAAGAGTCCTTAGTATAAAGGCCAATTATAGCCCGACGTTTCACCCACAAATAGATGGTCAGTTCAAAAGGACCATTCAAACCCTCGAGGATATACTTAAACTTGTGTGTTATAGTTTAAGGATAGTTGGGATGAGCATATCCCACTCATTGAGTTTTCTTAAAACAATAGGTACCACTTAAGCATCATGATGGTGCCATTTTAGGCCTTATATGGAAGGCAATATAGATCCCCAGTTGGGTAGTTTATAGTAGGGGGGTGACTTTGATAGGTCCAAATATTGTTTTGGATGCTTTGGAGAAGGTAAGGTTGGTAATGGAAAGGTTGAAGAGGGCACAAAGTTGGAAAAAGTCTTATGCCGACATTAGGAGGAGAAATCTTAAATTTAAAGTTGATGATCGGATGTATTTGAAGGTCTCACCCATGAAAGGTGTGATTTATTTTGGCAAAAAGGGGAAGTTAATCCCTAGATATGTAGGGCTTTACAGGGTCTTGAGATTGGTTGGTAAAGTTGCTTATGAGTTCAAATTGTACATGGAGATGAATATGGTTCATCTGATCTTTTTGTATCCATGTTGAGGAAGTGTGTTAGTGACCCAAATTCCATTATACCATTACAAGTAGTGAATGTTGAAGAGAACTTGACTTATGAAGAAGTCCCAGTTGTAATATTGGGTAGTCAAGCCAAAAGGTTGAGAAATAAAGATATTGCTTCCGTTAAAGTCCTTTAGAGGAATCAACTAGTTTAAAGTTCCAAGTAAGAATCAAAACCAGATATCAAGAGATAATACCCCTACCTCTGCCACTCTACTCAAGCCTAAGGCACTAAGTGTTCTTTCTTGAAAAATGAATTTTCCTTGAATTTCAATTTTTATGTCATCCATGCATATTTACATGTTTATGAGACTGCAGATTTTGGGTCAATCAATATAGAGTGACTGCCTCAATTAAGTTGTTGCTAGCAAATACCGCTATTTTTGATTTTGGATCTTCCAAATCATTCCTGTAGGAGATCCGAACCCCTTTTTTAATCCTTCGAGAAAAAGATTTATTCTCTTCATAAAATATAGGAGGTAGAACCAATAAAGATCTCTTTCTTGATTCATCTTGGCCTCATTGAAGAATTATTTTTTATCCAATCTATAAGAATCAATAGAAAAGGCAAATCCCTTATGATACACTAATCTGTCTCGTTTAAGAATGATATTTGAAGCATGAATTTGAAAACTTTTGTGGAAAACTGCTTAAGTTGCATTTTTGCATCCATGCTATTGATAGGTACTTTTTTCCTCTTTATAGTTTGCATTTAGCACATTCAAGAATGAATGTTTCCAAGGGAAAGATATTGTAAGGCCTTATATGTTAGAAAGTAGGAAAAATGTAGAGTAAAGGAAATTCAGGAATATGCATGCCAAGAGTACAAACCTAATCTACAACTTGTGGTTTAGTTCATGGTTTAGGAGTACAGGGGTGAAAACATAATTGTAAGAGGAGAATTTATAAGTGGTGTTTATGGTCCATAAAGGAACTATAGACCGAACGACGTGTTCGTGGTGTCTAAGGGGCAATTCTAATAACCTAACTTTGGAAACCATCAATGTATGAATAAAGTTTACGAGTTGTAACATATTGTATGGGATGTAATTAGTGATCATGAAATGGTGGTTTAAGTTGATGAAAAGGGGTTTCTAAAGTTATAAGTATGAATAATAGGATATCTCGTAGACTCTTTTACAAGTCATAAATTGGATGATAAATGGAGTTTAAGAGACAATTTCAGAGAAGTCAAAATACAATAGAATGAAATCCCATTCTACGGACCATTGTCCAATCCACAACCCATAGATGGGCCTCGTAGATGGGTCCTGACAGGATTTAATAAAGGGCATATTCAACATTTCCTAGTATTCAAAGCCTAATGCTATGTCATAATGCTTCAAAATGTCTCCTACACTATTCAAACTCTTTATTTCATTTCATTCTCATATTTCCAAAGTGTAAGACTCCAAAAAACACTCTCAAGATATTCCAAGGTGTCTAGAGAAGGGTTTAGCTAGGGTTTCATATTCCTTATCATTATTCTAGGTTTTCTTTACACCAAATCATATCAAGGAATATAAGTTTGTTTTGTGGAGTCCTTTCCTACATAAAGCTCAAGTATTTCTCTTCTTAATTTAATTTCAAGTAATGAATGTTTTATGAAATGGCATGAACTCCTTTCAAATGTTGATATTATGAAATGTATTATGTTACTTGAGCTAAGTTTGTTGTATTAGTATGAAATGCTATGGGGATTCATGATCTATGGAATGGTATCCATGAAGCCCTAACTTTGGTTTTTTTATGATTGTGGTGGATTGTTTTGAATAGCTTCAAATAATCATACTTTATCTTACGTATGCATGTTGAGCTTGAATTGCATGATTCAAACTCTTATGTATGAACTCACCGAGTTTTAAACTAGGTTATATGATGAAGTAATTTATGCATGATGAAAGGCTTCAATCTATGTTATGCAAGTTCATGAATGTTATGAAAGATAAAGGCTACCAAGTATGTTACGAATCCATGGAAATACTATGAAACTGTATGAAATTATGAAGCTCTTTTTATGATATTATGACACACCATCTTATGAAAGGAAAAATGCTCATTTGAAGGGGTTACATATTTTAATGAGCTACTTTTATCATGATATTATGTTTTCCAAGATTATAAATGTATAATTTTTATATTTATAATTATGTATTCTGTGGGACTAGACTTAACACTAAATGGGATTTAGGGTGGGTGACTATTCCTAAGGGTCCTTATATAAAGCCTTACGTCCCAAAACTACATGTCACCATCGGACTATGTATTAGCTAGTGGATCCATATATAGCTCCAAGTTTATGACACCCACAAATCTGGAGTATAGTCTATCCTAGTATGTAGACTACACTTTCTCTAGTGTAGAGGCAACATTGGGATTCCATGTTGTAGCTCACATCATTTTGGTCTTGATTAAGGTCTCCTACCACATATATACATGATATGTTATGAAGTTTTCTTCTTTCATGCATATTTTCAATAAGACATAGATGATTCATAACATATTGAGCTTCTTGCTATTAATATGATTATGCATCTTGACTATTAGTATATGAATTGCTTGTTGAATTGCATTCCATATACTTAGTGTATTCCATAGTACTATCGGATATTTTTCTTATACGATGTCACTATGTAGGGCTCAGCGATCCTCCTCCTCCTCACAGTTATAGTTGATATTGGATTTCGAAGACTTCTGCTTGTAGTTAGTACCGATAATTTAGGCCTAGTTTTCTCAAACCCACCCAAACCCACCCATTAAATATTTGCTGAAAGAGTATTTTAAATATGGTAAGTTTGGGTTGATACCCATATTTAACCCATTTAAATATGGGTATTTCTGGGTATATTATGGGTCACCCATTTAAACCATACCCTTTTTAAATACCTAATGTGAGCAGTTAAGTATCCAGCCTAATAATATGTTATATAGTTCTGCAATGCAATGTTATATTTTACTTTCTACTTCTTTCTCTTTTGGGGCATTTGCAGCCTATTTTAGGTTAATTCTTGATAACTTATGACTTTATTTTCACCTATGAAATGTTGTTACTCTCAAGCAATGAGAATAGGTACTTTATTGTGCTTTCCAGTTTAGTTGTAATTGTAATAATTTATGTAAAATGCTTTACACTTGACTTGGATATAGGATAACCCTTTAAATGGGTCCAACTTGCATCTTATCCAACCCATATTATACCCAACCCATATTTTAACCATATTAAAATGGGTGGTTGAATTACAACCCATTTTTAACCTGTCCAAATTCCACCCGATTCGCCCATTTGCTGGCACTACTTGTAGTGAGTCCTCTAGATTTGAGGACAATAGCCTTGTCTATCTAGCTTTCATTTTGAGACTTTGACACTAATTTCTATTTACTTATATTTGTGGGTGAGATTGGGACATGTCTAAGACTCCCTCCCTTTTTTATGTTTATAGTTATTGTTTGATAATTTGGCTATGTATGGATGGATTGGATCCTACTCCCTTATGGTTATATTGGTATCCCTTAGTCTCTATCCTATGGTTTTCGTTTGTGTTTTGATTTAGTTACTGATGATGTCTTTATGTATTCTATGAGGGCTCTTTGGGGTGTCATCAGGCTCTTCATTTACCATGTTACTCCTAGGCCCTAGCCTAGGGCCATGACAATATTGCTCCCCGTTTAGGGGTAAGCCCTAAGCCTCTAAAAGCATCACTATGCATTTCAACTCCTATAGGAGACTTTCTTATTTTTTTTAGTAGTGGATCATCTCATATTGGAGTTATATATGCTATTAGGGTAGAATAGTAATTGTAGTTTGTACTTAATTCACTTGCCCAAGTTAATTTTCCATTTTGTCTTTCCTATTTTGCTTAGTTTAGATGTTTATTTCTTTTTTTTGTTGTTATTAGCTAATGTGAGGATGCTTCCAGAAGTTGGTGTGATGATAAGAGTGATTCCTTTGGTGTGCATGATTAATGTTGTGATTGGTTTTCCGTGTTAGAGGTAGTAGTTTTCAAGGTTAAGGGGTAGTGGTTGGAGTTAGAATGGTGGTGCACCATGGTTTTTTTCAGGCTTCAGAATTATGAGTTGGTTTGAGCATAGAGTTGCTTAAAAGATTCATCTACGGGATGAGAGCAAATTAGTTCATGGAATTTTAAGCTTGAGATTTTTTAGTGAATAGCCATTTTGCATGCTTGTTGGATGTGGTGTTATTAGATTAGTGTTTGTGTTGCTGGGACAATATCGATCAGTCGACCAAGCATATTATTGCTTTTTGGCTTGATGTTTTTCTGGATTGTAGTAGAGTGGCGGGTTTGTTTCAAAAGGTTGTTAGTTTTTTTATACTTGGTAGTTGCATTGTTAGTAGAGTGGAGTTCGTGTTGTGCAATCATCTCCAGGAAATTATTTGTACTTGTTTGTCACCTATCGACTTAGTGGATCTTGGGTTGAAGTAGTTGGGCTTGGATTTCAGCAGGAGTGTAGCATGTGGCCTATGGTATAAATTTTCTAGAAGCCCCTTAGAAGCCAGAGGTCACTTGGGCCCTTCCTAGAGGCTGAAGATCACTTGGGCTAGGCTTGGTAGAACTTAGTCATTAGTAGGGTGATTATCTTCGAGAATAGAATGGTTAGTAAGAAAGTGTTATTTCATCTCAAGTTTGTGATTTTGAACCTAAGGATGGATTTTGTTCTTGCTCTAAGTTGGGTTCTTTATTTTGGTCGTGGTTGTTCTCTGATATTTAAATGGTGTATAGGGTTCTTTCGAACTAGTGAGGTGGATAGGATATCTCAAGACTGATAAGGTGCTCCTAATGGGCAAAGATGTTGGATTTTAGATTCGTGGTAGGAATGACAGATGGTATGGTTATTTGGTTTCTCTTGTGGTTCTAGATTGCTTAGTTTGGTGGTGTTAGTGTGATATTTTGGTTTTTATCAAGTGATTTTGATAATTTTGGCTATTTTTAGCATAGTTGATTGGGAATTGATGTTCGGAGAGGAATCGAAGAAGTTCTAACATTTTGAGGCAAGTTTGAGGTTTTCTTCTAGCATAGAGTTCTAGCTTAACATTGCTCACTCATTGAGGGAGCCATTGGGTCTGTTAGAGCATGTGGACCTAGCATACTCGTCTTTTTGTATCTTGAGATTGTGGTTGTCTTGACTTTCACAGATGAAAGTTCTTTTAATAGTGAATATTGTAATCACCCTCGGGGTCATTTTACTTATATTACCTCTATTTTGTCATTTAGAGCTTTCCTATAGCGACCGTAGGTTATTTATGACCTTTTGGCACTGTTAGCTCGATTGTCTAGTTGTTCATTCGAATTTTGTGCATTTTTCATATTTTGAAGGTCTTATAACTTAAAATTTTAATTTTGGAGTAAAATATGGATAAATAGGCTTAGAACATAACTCTAGTAGTTCCATCAACTCCATAATGGATAAAATAGTCTAAAAGCATGGTCAGCTCGAGTACCGAGGCTTGTTGTACAAGTTTGTACCATATTTAGCATTTTAGTTTTGAAAATTAGCTAAAACACAACTTTAGTCTACATTCTTGGGAAACGTGCTTGAATGAAAATTTTGACAATACAATTAGCTTCAAAATACTGAGTTTGGTCTACAATGACCTTTCGTTCGGTTCTTGTGGCTTTCAGACTCATTTCGAGCCTCTTGGTGGATTTCAGTTTAATATGGCCTTGGAGTGGGACACACATTCAGATGTAATGACTTTGTATGTAGATTTCAACTAGTGTTGTTGAATCTAAAAGATTGAATTTAGTAGGGGTGGCATAGTCCCTTTGCATGTAAAGGCTTCCAAACGAATATTTAAATACCTCGTCAGAGAACAAAAGTGAGGCCTATATTGCAAGTTTTCAAGTTCACACCAGCACTATTTTAAAATTTGAAAGTTAAACTATTCTTATAGAGCTGATTGAGTGATTCAACAACTAAATTCATGTGGATTTTAGTGGAGAATTTCATGGTGCTACTGGAAACTGATTTGGGGCATTTGATTAAGGTAAAATCTTGATTTTAGCTACTGTACTGAGTGATTTTTAAAGTGTACTTTGGGAAGTTATATCTTGCACATTTCTAGCATAAAATTAGTTCCAATTTGTAGGGAGTTTTCGTGGCAATGTAGTGGTATGGTCGGAGAGTGTGTTGCAGGCTTTACTAGAGGTAAATGAAACACCCCTCAACATAGCTTCAAAAGACCCTATGATGCATTTTTATTGGTTATCTCAAAATTTGTGCAGAATTTTGTAAAATCTAATATCATATTCTTATTTAGAGGGGAATATTTGCATGGAAGAAAGATTACCTACAAGGTATATTTTACCCATGCCAAAAAAAATATTTTTTGGGTGAAATTTCACAAGCAGTGGTTGTCCGTGTCGCAGCTGCGATGCGGACTGGACGTGCCATAGGTCAAAAACCTCTCTTTTTCACTTAAGGACAATTGGATAATTACTTAATGTCTATATATACATGAAACCTTCATCCTTAGCTGTTTTTCAACTCTAATACTCACCAAAAACTTCTCAAATTCCTCTCTAATCTTCACCAAATTCTCCACCCATTCTCAAGATTTTCAAGAAGTTTTCTTGGAATTCAAGAAAACCAAGTCAAGCCTCAAGTCTTCCTCCAATTTTCTTCAAGAAACTCCAAGTATAAGGTATGTGGGTCATTATCAATGGATCCTTTCACTCATAGATCCCCAAACTATTTTTATCGAATTTCTTGATTCTAATGACTAGTTCTTTATGGGTATTTTCTATTATCACTCCATTACATAAAAAATGTTGGAAATTTGTCGATTCTTGATTTATCGATGCATGAGATCCTACTAATGAATGAGAGTATGATATGTTTGTTACATTAAAGTATTGTAAGTTATGACATCTTGAGAGACTCTAAATATTATAAATTTGTGAATCGTATTCATGACACCCAAATTGGGGGTTTTCAAGTATGTTGTTGGTTGTTTGAATGACTTCTTAAGTGACTTTAATTTACCCTCTCATTTTCCTTATTCTTGAATTCTATGATTTTAAGCTTAAATATGGGTTGTTGAAGCAGCATTTGCGGCATAGTTCCTCTAACAATTATTCTAATAATTACATATCCGATTTGGCCTATGGACGGTTGAAGATAGAAGGAAGTATTAAATAGATAAGGAGTAGATGAGTGAGTGAGTCCTCACTGACCTGAGTGATTTCGATCACCTAGCATGGACTACCAGGGTATCTAATCCTGTTCGCTCCCCATGCTTTCGCACCAGCAGGGCGCTTTTTTGTTTGCATGACCCCTGCAGATTTCATGAGCAAGACTTCTGGGTGGAGTCTCCCAATTCGCAGTTTTTTCCTGGGGCAATCTTTTGAATTCCCACAGGTGTGGAACCCTCCCAGAACTGCCTAAACAAGAATTCTTGAACAATAAACAACCATTGAAGATATTCACGACCAAGAAGTACTGGATTCTCTTTCGGATAGGCCCTGAAAGGAGAAGGAAGGCTGGAATGCCAACACAAGAGGTCAAGCTTCATTACATCCACCCTCTTAAGCTTGTAGTCATTCCATTGAATGGAACTCCTTCGGTCTCGCTTCCTTACATTGACCAATTACACTGAACGCTACTTTACTTCAATTAAAGCAATTAATTCCAATAAATTAATCAAAGCTTCCGGCTTTGTGGGGACCCCCAGTTGCCATGGCCCCTTCTAAAAGGCCCTGGTAAACGCATCCCTTTTAGACACATCAATAGCCAGCGTATGCCAATATTGGCACTAATGGTACGTAAATGTAAATCGTTGTTCAAACAATTCTGGTTCATGGTTTCTCTTGGCTATATGGTTCATCCGGGGGAGAGATTGAGCTTCAAGAAATAGTAAACGGTGATTCAAGTAGGTTTAGTGAGGACAGGGTGCTGTCGAATTTATTCCAATTCCAAGAGCTCGGATCGAATCGGTATTGATATACCCAACAAGTTTTGACTAGTTATGTGGAAAATCTCTTATGTGATGAAGGCTTACGGTAGCACATATGAGTTATGGATGTTGTTAATGTTGAAGGGAAATTAAGCATATTATGAGTTCATGAGAATGTTATAAATACTATGAATGATCTTTATTTGATATTATGATGTGATGGTTTGATGAGCTAGTTTATGATATTCAAAGTTATAAATATTGTGATACCATGATACACTATGGAGTTGAGGATTGTCTGGGATGACGTTCTGGTTTCCATGTCCATGTTTTGAAAGATGATATGTATGACTGAGATGAGTTGTTCTAGAGATGATATAAATTGATAAAATGCATTACTTTCATGCACAGTCCTCTTGAATGACATGATTTAAAATTACATCCATGAGCCCACCCAATTGTCAAGATTAAGTTTGCTAATTTTGAATGATTCTCTATGGTGAGAGTTTAATGGTGAAGATTCTTATAAATAATAAAAAGGTTTTTCTATATGTATGCTAGTTCATGAATGTTATGAAGCATGAGGTATATCAAGTATTATGTGAAATTCATTGAGATATTATGAAAATTACGTGTTATTGTAAAGCCCTCTATATGATGTTATATTATATAAGTTGTGTATGTCATGATTACCCTCATGTTTGTATGTCCAATGGACTATTCTTATGAAATTTAGCATGAACGAATAAAAGAAATGTGAGTCTCCACCTAGTTATGGTCATGAGACCATGATGACCCATTAGTAGAGGATATGAAATGATGACCAGATAGTAGAGGAATATGATGATGATGCTAGCCGATAGTAGAGGCTTAGCCAAGATTATGATGCTAGCCGATAGTAGAGGCTTAGCCAAGATTATGATACTAGCCGATAGTAGAGCCTTAGACAAGATAAAGAGCTATCCTTATGATGATGATTAATGTTCAAAATATTTATGGGATGGGTTAGTAGAATTTTCCTCCATTGTTTTGTATGGCTTATGGGATGGGTTAGTAGAGTACCTCTCCACTAATGAATTTCATGATTCCTCCCTATGATTATTTAGTAAGAGTTTACCTAGCACCGAGTGGACCTTGGGATGGATGCGGATGGTCTCGTTAGAAGAGGCTTGAGATCGTTAGTAGAATCCCATTGTCCCATAACTATGTGTCACCATAGGAAAATACAAATCATCCGCTAGTAGAGGTTGATTTCTAGACCAACCGATAGTAGAGGTTGCTCAATAGCAAAGCTTTTGTGGATCCACTTAGGCATCTTAGGAGTCACCTTGGAAAGAATCTTCCCCCTTTCCTCTGGTATAGGGAAAACATCAGGACTCCATGGCTTAGCTCACATAGTTTATGTCGGTTAAAGGTTACTCTAACACATATTCAAGTTCTCCTTATGGTTCTAAGTTCTCCCTTTTATGATGATTAAACAGTTCCTTTATATTATATCCAAAGGTGATTTAAAGTTCTAATGATTCTTTGTTTCATAAATTCAAATGGTATTTTCTCCTAAAGGTACATGATGATTTCTACAAGCGTGTAATGTATTCTCCATTATGATTGCTAATTTTCCTTACATAATAAAATAGTTTTTAATGTAAATTGATGTACATTTCACCCAAGAATATTAATACTTTAGTTATATATGACACCTTGTATTTCTCACTATCTTTTATGAACTCCCCAAAGCTTTATGGTATATGTCATTCTTGATCCATAGTTTCCTTATGTCGGCTCATCTCCCCAAGATATTCTCTTATGATGATTTATGATGGTTCTTTATTATTATGACCTATGGAATATTCCTCACCCTCTAGTACATGGTATATGGATGAGCTACTCATGCCACTTTATTATGCTTTTTAAAAGTTATACAAGTATGATTACCTCCATGTATGTTTATTGAGCTTACGTTTTTTTAATGATGTTTATGTATTTCGATTACTATGGCTTACATTCTTTGTTTCATTGCATTCCACATACTTAGTACATTCGAAGTACTAACACATACTCTATGCATACATGATTTCTCCATGTAAGGACCAGTGCTCAACGATATCCTCCACGTAGTTAGCTTTGGATCATTAAAAGAAGAGAGTTGGTAACTCCTCTAGTTCGGGGATGACACCCAGTTTCAATCTAACTTATGTGGAGACTTTATTCCACTTTACTCTTTAATTTGAGGGTGAGCCTTGAACATGTCTTGGCCCCCATCCTATTCATGGTTACAGGTGTTGTTGGAAACTAATCTATGTACCTATAATTTGATGATGAGATTTTATGGAGACTTATCCCTTAGACCCTATTCTTATGTGATGTTATTGATTATGGTGGAAAATGATAAAAGTCCCAAGTCCCTAAATGCCCCCACAGAGTGACTCATACTTACCTGCCCCTTAGACTTATTTGCTATGTGATTCATGTTAATCCTCTTCCCTATAACATCCCCATAGCATGAGTCCAAAGCCCCTCTTCCTTTAGAAATTATTTGCTATGTGCTTATTTACTTTTATTATTTCTGCGAAACCAAGGATGTGCAAATGATAGGCCCTAGACTTGGATCGTGACAGTAAATTCACTAATATAATTGTTAAATATTCTACTTTTGGGTTGATTTTTCAGAAAATTCTAAGAAGTGATTTCTTGACCTTTGTAGGCCCAATTTTGGTGGTCCAAAAGTCAAAATTGTGGAGAGTTTTGTGATCATCATCGTGGTGTGTTTGGTTTCAACTGTAGAACCTTAATTTGAGGTAATTTTCACTATTTTGTTGGTAATATGACTGAGTTTTTGTAAATGATATTGGAGAGTTAGAGAATTGATAAGTTGATCATTTTAGGTATGAATTGAGCAATTCTTGGGTCTATTCAGTGTAGTGCTTTTTCTTTTTGATGGTAGTCACTTTGGTATGGCCTTTCTTTTGCTTTTTAAGACTAGCCGAGTTTGAGTATATGTATATATATTATTATTTTGACAAGATTAGGGGTTGTATCATGTCTTACTGTACTTGTGACTTCCCAGTTTTAGGAGGCGTTCTTTTGTTGTATATGTATGCATTATCGCATCATACTTCTATATTCTTATTATTATTATTATAATTTTTGGAACTTGTGGTTGTTAGATAATTTTTTGTCCTTAAAATTCATTACTAGTAGTTCTGGGTTAGAGGTTGTATTACCTGCCGATGGGACATGATAGGCGTTATCATGACTCAAATTTTTGGGTCATGACATATACCTCTTGCCCTAGATTGTTATTTGATTGTTGAACTTGAATTTTTTTAAATAAAGATTTGATCTTTGTTTCATAATGATTTTGTTATTGTTTAGCAAAATCACTTTGTTTGTGTATAATAACTTTAGTATTGCTTAACTAAATCACTTTGTTCATACAATATAACTTTATACTATTGTTTAATTGAATCTACAGTTGCTTTTTATGAATTATTCATGTATTAAGTGTTTTTGTCTATCAAGATATGTATGTCCTCAAAAAACTTATTATTTTCAAATTCAAAAAACTAAAAGAAATAAACCAAATAGAACCAAACTGAGTACAAACAAACTGATGGTTATTCTTTTTGTTTGATTTGATTTGAATTTAGAAAATTTCAAATTGACTAAGTTGGTTTCATTATGATTTTAAATAATAACAGATCCAAACCGAACTATGAATACCCCTTCTACAGCATACAACTAAATATACATTTAAGTGAACACAACAGCTCACAAATCAATGAAGAGGAAAAATATCTTTAAGATCGACACCTTAATCCAAAATCATAAGGTCGGTCCTGCCAAGCACTTAGCATAGATAAGTCAAACCTATGAGTACAACAAGTTACCAAAGACTCTGGTACTAATTCAAACCACACTACCATAAATAAGCCTGTCGATAGCCATTACTAGATATAATAGCAATAGAGGTTAATATCTAACCACCTAAGGCTCAACTTAGTCTAAGGCTACCCACAAAACTCCTAAAAGGGATATTCTAGTTCAATAAGACATAACACAACTTCAAACCTAAACTAATATCTCCAGAGGACTATACTAGTCTAAGGATCGACCAAAAATTATGAAAACAAGATAGAATTAAAAGAAACGGAACACTAGGAAAATATGACCCAAATTAACATGAAATTTTTACTAAGCATTGTCAAGAAGAGCCTAGTGAGGAGTGAAGACGTTGCCTACCTCAAAGTTGATCAAGCCTACTTCACTTTCATTTCACAATAGTTATCTGGTCCTGAATCACATCAAATGTCGCCATATTATTAAAATATTGATCTTCACATCAATACACATGTTTTGACACAAAAAAAATAATTTTTGGAGTCAAACCCGAAATTGAATTTAAAGTGAGATTGAGGGACTCACAATGATAATTCAAAAATTGACTTCAAAAAAGGATTCTATATAATTTATAAAGCTTGTATCCCGAAATGGGAACAAACTTATGTTCAGAATGGAAGTGATTTTTGATGCACACAGTCACACCCAAGATTAAATAAAGGATATGCTAGTCGTCATCAGTATAATTACCCAATAAGAGCCGTGGTCGAATCCATAGGGAACGATTAATGCTTCACAATTGAAGTATTGAATTTTCCTAATGGTTTGCAGAGTAAATAAAAATAATTCCAGATTAACAGAACTAATATGTAATTAAAACTCGATTGCCAAACTTGATTTTTAACACAAATCGAGAAAGGTCATGCAAGGGGTGTTTACACTTGGGTGAAGATATAAATATTTGGTTCTTATAATTTGAAGGAATTCATCAATTAGACGTGAGTAGGCTAGATTTTTTGAAATTGCAATTTTTAATAGGACAAAAGCAGTATTTCATATTTCCATATGAACCCGATAAGGTATCATATGCCAAATCACATTAGGACACATTAAGACGTATGCAATTAATTTGTGAATCCTATAAAACCTTAGTTGATTGAATCATTTCTATGCATCCAACTAAACCCACAACATTCAAACTATCACATTCATTACTCACTTCAATGATTCAAAGATAATTGCAATAATAAAAAATCTAGACATAAACCCTGAGTTTGCAACTTCAAAGCTTCAATCGGACATGATAATGAGTATGAACTCACACCAATTAATAGAAATACATTTAAATTAATAAAGACTCAATCATAAATTCACAGATCTATGTTACTATACACCCCCAACATAGAAGATTTTGAAACGACCCAAAAATGTTCTTCGAAAATGTCCGTAGTCGTATTTTTATATATCTCAAAATCTATGCATGATATTGAAAATTTGAGTTTGTATTCTTGATTAGAGGAAAATATTAGGTGGGAAATAGTTATAACCCTAATTTTAGAGGATCCATAGTGAAAAATGAATTTCGCAAAATTTTATTATCTAGTGTGCATTCGCGACAGGCCGCGACGAGGACTGGGCACGGATCAGTGTAAATCTTGCCTTCGCGTTGGGTATGTCTTATGGACCATAATGGACAAATGCAACTTTTTTCTTAATTTTCTGTTCTGGCCTAAGGGCTTTGGGGTCATAGCTCTATGCCCACTTATGCGTGAAAATATCTATACTTAGCAATTTTTCAAGTCTATATAACTCAAGACTCTCTCAAAACCCTCTCCAATACTTGATCAAATATTTCATCAAAATTCAAGTGTCTCAAGCTTAATCTCAGATCTCAAGAACTTCATTCAAGCTCCAAGTCTCCTTCAAGTCTACATCAAGAAAACCCAAGTTTATGTAAGTTTCATCTATTGTGTCCTTCCACCCATGGAGCCCAATCTTTCTGTCACGACCCCACCCCGGAGTCGTGACTTGTGCCGATTAGGCACTTAATTCATTATCAAATCACAAAAATCCCAACTAAGCTTACGAAATGCTACCGAAATTTCGGCAGAGTTTCCTCTGTTTCTATACCCTATCCATACCTGCAGCAGCT
>JAOTQR010000007.1:8531486-8548339 GCA_025774065.1 Solanum ossicruentum | reverse complement strand
TTGCTCATTGATAGGTGGTAACCCGAGGGGTGGAAAAATCACCTAGCCAAGGTCGATCCTATCATGGGATGGGGGGGGGGGGGATAGCCTAAGCGGTGAAAGGAGAAGCCTAGCCAGGGCTGATCTCAATATAGATTTACCATTGATCAGTTGGTCATTTGTATTGCATGCTGTGCACAGATTATACAGTAAAGATAAAGTAATAGAAAGAACATAAAGTACATGATCCCATAGTATAACTAAAGGTGGTCTCTTATCCTACACCAGTGCATTGTTTCATTTGAGTTGTTACTTGATATATAATATTTCCTGCCTTACATATTCAATACATTATCTCGTACTAACGTCCCTTACGGGGGACCTGTATTTTATGCTGCAGGTACAGGTGCTAGTAGCTCTCCCCAGTAGGAGTACAAGATATCCGGCTGCTGTTACCAAGCTCCAGGTTGCTTTGGAGCTTTTTGCATCTAGAGCTTATATTTTTGTACTGTATAGTTAGTCGAGGCAGGGCCTATCCCAACCCTTATCAGATACTTTTCCATATCTAGAGGCTTTTTAGACTATGTAAATTAAAGAGTGATCATGTCTTGTACTTTAGACAATGTGGCCCCAATGGCCTTGTTATATGTATTTCCTTTTGGCTTGTCATTACTATTTACTTTCTTGGAAGCATGTTGAATGAAGAAATCCCTTATAATATGTATAGAAAGCGTATGGATACAGGTTGGTTCTCCGGAGCCTTATCGGCAATGGGTGCCAGTCTGCCTTAATTGGACTTTGGGCGTTCATTAAAACTACCGAAGGAACCACAAAATCTTGTCTACGAGTCATGATTCAATCTACAACCCAAATTTCTCTCGTTGAATCTAGGGTCTTAAGGTTATAGATCTACGACCAAGCTTCTACGAACTGTATCTCCTTTCGCGAGCTCATCCTGTATGTTCGTGGAAAATGTATTGCAATTATGTTTTTTAGACCTCGTAACCATGAATGTACAATTTGGCATAATGTTCGGCACCATAAGTAGTTTTGACCATCAAGAAGTGAGCCGACTTTGTCATTCTATCAACCACAACCCAAATAGAATCAAAATGTTTCATAGTCTTAGGAAACCTAACCATAAAATCTATGTCGATTTCCTCCCACTTCCAAGTAGGAATCTCTATATCTTGGGCTAGGCCACCCGGCCTCTAATGTTCATCTTTCACTTGTTGGCAATTGTGACATCTGGATATGAACTTGGCAATGTCTCTCTTCATACCACCCCACCAATACACTTCCCCCAAATCTTTATACATCTTTATAGAATTGGGGTAAATGGAATAGGAAGAATTATGCGCCTCATATAAAATCTTCTTTCTCAACTCATCAGCACTAGACACACACAATCTACCTTGGTACCTAAGGGCACTATCTCCCCCTTGGGAGAAAACCTCCACTTTACAATTTTTCACAAGGTCTTCAATTCTAACAAGGCAGGGTCAAGATCTTGTTTTGCCTTTACCTTCTCAATCAAAGAAGACTGAGAACCATCAACAACCACTACACCACCATTTCTTTGAACCTAATCCCCAATCTAGCCAACAGGTGAGCCTCTCCAGCCACCTCCTTGCCACCATCATCAACATGAGCTATGTTACCCATAGACATCCTACTTAGAGCATCGGCCACAACATTAGTTTTGCTGAGGTGATAATGCACACTCATATCATAATCTTTAAGAAGCTCTAACCACCTTCTTTGTCTAGTTAAGATCATTTTGGGTGAACACATATTGAAGACTCTTATGATCGGTAAACACATCAGTATGAATCCCATACAAGTAATGCCACCAAATATTTAAAGCAAATACCACGTCCGCCAAATCAAGATCATGGGTGGGATAATTCTTTTCATGCACCTTAAGTTGTCTGGAGGCATATGCTAACATCTTACTATTTTGCATCAAAACACATCCTAAACTGATTCTTGAGGCATCACAATATACAAGCCTTTCCAACTCTTCCCATAGAGACAAGATAGGAGTGAAGATAAGCTTAACTTTCAAAGTTTGGAAACTCTTTTCACACTCATTGGTCCATACAAATTTTTCCTTCTTTTGGGTCAACTTAGTCATAGGGGAAGCAATAGAAGAGAACCCATTTACAAACCTCCGATAATAGCCCGTCAAACCCAAGAAACTCCAAATGTCCGATGGAGTCAAAGGTCTAGTCCAATTCCTAATCACCTTCGTCTTTTTAGGATCTACCTTAATACCATCACCCGACATAACATGTCCTCTTTCAACTAAAACTCATATTTTTCATATTTAGCATACAACTTCTCCTCCCTCAAGATTTGCAATAACACCCTCAAGTGATTTACATGCTCCTCCTCACTATGGGAATAAATCAAGATATCATCAATAAAAACCGCCAAAACTAGCCAAGGTAGGGTTGAAAGACCCTATTTGTAAGATCCATGAATATAGCTGGTGCATTAGTCAAGCCAAAGGACATAACCACAAACTCGAAGTGCCCATACCTAGTCCAGAAAGCCGTCTTGGGAATGTCACACTCCCTCACTTTCACTTGGTGATACCCGACCCGATGATCAATCTTAGAGAAGTGACTAGTCCCTTGAAGTAGATCAAAAAGTTCATCAATCCTTGGTAGAGGGTACTTATTTTTTATGATTACTATATTAAGTTGCTCGTAATCAATGCACATTCTAAGAGAACCATCCTTCTTCTTCACAAATAACACCGGTGCACCCCAAGGTGACTTACTTGGCCTTATAAATCCTTCTCCAACAAATCCTTCAATTGCTCCTTCAACTCTTTCAACTCCGTCGGGGCCATACGGTAAGGGGGAATAAAAATGGGTTGAGTATCGGGAAAAAAGTCTATACCAAAATCTATTTCCCTTTTAGGAGAAACACCAGCAAGCTCATCAGGAAAGACATCTAGGAACTCATTAACCACCGAAACAGACTCTATAAGGACTTTGGACTCAACATTCCTAACCCTCACAAGATGATAGAGACACCTCTTAGAAATCAACTTTTGGGATTTAAGACAAGAAATGAATCTACCCCTGACCAACACATTACAACTTTCCCACTTAAGGACTGGCTCATAAGGAATTTGAATTTGACCCTACAGGTTTTACGATCAATAGAAACATAATATGCATGCAACCAATCCATCCCAAGAATAATATCAAAATCCAACATATCTAACTCAATAAATTCACAAGGCAAGATTTTATGTAATATGAATACGGGACAATTTCTATAGACTCATTTAGTAACAATAGACTCACCAATAGGGGTAGACACTGGATAGGGTTTACACAATAATTTGGGCTAACATGAAGCTTTTTGGCAACAAAAGGAGTAATAAAAAAGAGTGGCACCCGGGTCTATAAAAGCATACACATCAAAATAAAAAACCTTTAACATACTAGTGACGATATCGGGCACCTCATCTATCCCTTGTCTCCTTGAAGAGTGTGGAACCTATTTTTCCTTGGAGCACCCCCTTGTTGGCCTCCTCTTTCCTTTGGACCCGCATTTCTACCTTGGCCTTATGGACGACCATACCTACCCATGTTTTGATTAAGAGGACAATCAATCACCTTATGACCCACTTCACCACATCCAAATCAAGCATTAGAATTCTTTAAACATAGACCACTATGATTTCTTTCACACCTTGGGCATCTAGGATTTGGAGCCCCACCACCACCACCTTGGAATCTTTGATTATCATTAGCAAATCTCCGATTAGCAGCATTTGAAGACCCTTGGCTTTGGAACTTGTGGCATTGAGGAAACCGGCCACCCTTGGGATTTTGTAATCCACCTTCAAAACGGGCCCTCTTGGCCTCACCACTTTTTCTCTTTCTCAACTTTTCCCCCTTTAGTTATTCGACTTAGGTTATGAGGTGCAAAAAATCCATATCACCTATGAGCATGGCGGTATGACACTACTCATTCACCTAGCTGGACACACTCGACACAAATCTTTTCATCTAGACCTCGGCTCGGCAACCAACTGGGGGAATACTTAGAGAGTTGGTTGAACTTCAGGGCATACTCTCTCACAGTCATATATCCTTGCTTTAGATTTATAAATTCCAATATTTTTGCTTCCCTTAACTCAAGAGGAAAGAACCGGTTAAGAAATGCCGCTTTGAACTCTTCCCAAAGGATAGCATCACCATTCCCCTTCTCTATCTTCTATTGAGTGAACCAAGTTTGAGCCACCCCTTTGAGTTGGTAGTCTGTGAAACGCCCTAAAAGTGCCCGATAATGTGACTCGAAAATGCCCAAATTAGTAATTTTCATATATCTCAAAATTCATTCATGTTATCTAAATCCGAACTTCTATTCTTGATCAAAGGCTAAAATTGAGTGAGAAATAGGTTTAACCCGAATTTTAGAGCAACCACAGAAAAATTTAATTTTTCCAAGCTTGTGCAAAACATTAAGGGTGCGCGATGGTTCCGATAAATGGACCCATCGTGGACTAGTGTATTTTGTTGCCAGTTTTTCAATTTCGGCCTAAGGCTTTGGGTTCATAGGCCTAAGGCTTTAGGTCTTGGGCCTAAGCCTTCCTGTATGTAAAAGCGCCTAGACTTAGTCATTTTTCAACCTCATATCATTTAAGACATTCCCCAAAACCCTCTCTAACACTTAAACAAATATTTCATCCAAAATCAAGTGTTGCAAACCCATTTCAGATCTCAAGAAATTCATTCAAGCTTCAAGTTCCCATTCAAATCTTCATCAAGGAATTCCCCAAGTTTGAGGTATGTGGGTTTCAACTATTTGGTCCTTTCACTCATGGTACCCAACCTTCCTTTTTATGAAAATTATATGTTTCCAAGTTGATTTGTCTATGGGTACCTCTTACTATGAATTTGACTAAGACTATGTTGGGATTTCATAAAATATTGACTTTTTAAGCATGTTTTGAGCTAAGATTCTATGTTCTTTGATAAGATTTGATGAGGTGTTTTAATTTATCTTGCATGAGGGTGTTACCAAGTGTTGGTGGGTTGATTTACATTAAGTTTTCTCACATGATTTCGCTCTTGAATTGCATGATCTTGAACTTGCATTACACACCCACCAAGTTTTTGATAAAATGTCTGGTTAAGGGTTTTTGAGTTAATGAAGGTTTATTACATGGCTTATGAGCTAGGTGACTTTATGATGATGAAAGGAATGTATATATATGTTGATTTCTTGAAAAGTATCTATAATGTTGAAAATGACGACACCTTGTTAAAGGGGGTGCTTTGCCTCAATCACCTTGTCATAGGGTGCTAGGCCCGTAATACCATGTTGAGGGCTATACACCTTGACCACCTTGTCAAGGGGTGCTAGGCCCATACTACCATATTGAGGGGTATATACCTTGACCACCTTGTCGGGGGGTGCTAGGGACGTACTACCAATTGAGGGGTAGATACCTCAATCTCTTTCCAATGGGGTGCTAGGCCTTGGATTCCAAGTATTAGACACTTGGTCTATGATGATGGTCCCTTCCTACACATGTATTATGTTCTATCTAACCATGTTTTACTTTGAGCATTGGTCATGCATGCTATGTTGTTAATATACTATTCCTTGCTTATGATTATGTATTTTGGCTATGTTACCTATCTATTTTTGCATTGCATCCTACATACTTAGTACATTTAAACATACTAAAACATACTATATGCCTATATGATGTTACCATATAGGAACTGGAGCCCCTCACAATCATCCTCCACGTGGCTAGTTGGTCATCTTGAAGATAAGCTATTGGTGAGTCCTCAAGTTCGGGGAAACTAGCTTTGCACTCTTACTATTGCTATTTCTTTATGTTTAACTTGATATTTAATGGGTGAGTCCGAAAAATTGTCTTAGCCCCTGCCCAATCTATGTTAGAAGTGTTATTGGACCTGTGATGTAATTATGCTTGAGCTTTGACTCTTTTGCTGATTTATGCTCTTAAAGACTTCCCTTAGTCCCATTATCCCTATCTCTACTCTCTTGTTGTTGTTGAATTTCTTTCGCGACCAAGGATGTGTAAATGATATGCTAAGAGGCTTGTTTGAGATCCTTGAGGTTCCCATTCGCTGTGTCACGTCTAGGCCCTAGAGCTTGGGTCATGACAAACTTGGTATCAGAGTACTAGGTTGTTAATGGTCCTTGGCATTTGACACACCGCGTCAATTATAGTCTTGTTCATGGTTGTGAAGTGCACCAAAACTATGAGTAAGAGTCTAGGAGGCATTTTAGGAAATGTTTCACTTCTTCTTGATATATGTCATGCTATAGAAGTTAAAATAAGGCCTTCTCCTAACTAATGTTCTTTGATTGCTAGATTATGCCTATCCCAAGAGGAAAAAGAGCTCATACACCCAAAGAACAACCACCTCTTGAAGATTTTCGGGATGTTATTTCCATGCTAGCTCAGGCTATGACTAATCAAATCAACCAAGGGGCCCAAATCCCTCATGCTCCTAGTCCGGCATTTAGAGTGAAAGATTTTATGAGAATGAACCCATTGAAGTTTCATGGGTCCAAAGTGGATGAGGACCCTCAAGAATTTATTGATGAGTTGTATAAAGTGTTGTGTATTATGGGGGTTAGATTGGAGGAGAAAGCAGAGTTGGCGGTCTACCATCTCAAAGGGGTGGCCCAAATGTGGTTTGCACAATGGAATGAGGAGAAGGGGAACAACAATGTGACACTTTGCGAGGAGTTTAAGGCGGCGTTTCTCAACTTGTTCTTCCCTCTTGAACTAAGGGAGGCCAAAATGATGGAATTCATGAATTTGAAGCAAGGTTCCATGAGTGTTGTCGCGACCCAAGCCTAGGGCCTAGCGTGACACGATGAATGGGAACCCAAAGGGGACCCCAAACAAGCTTCTTAGCTTATCATTTATATATCCTTGGTCGCAGAAGCAATTTAAAAATAATAAGAGAATATAAATAAGGATAGAGGGACTAAGGGAACTCTTTAATAGTGTAGATCATCAAAAGAGTCAAGCTTAAGCATAATTGCATAATTTGTCCAATAACACCTCTAGCATAGATTGGGCGGGGGCCAAGACACTTTCCGGGCTCACCCCTTTTAGTATCAAAGTGCAACATAAGGAAAGAGGAAGAGTAAGAGTGCAAAGCTAGTGTCCCCAAACTTGAGGACTTACCAATAACTTATCTTCAAAATAATCAAGTAGCCACGGGGAGGATGATCATGAGGGGCTCCAGTTCCTATGTGGTAACATCATATTGGCATAGAGTATGTGTTAGTATGTTTGAATGTACTAAGTATGAAGGATACAATGGAACAAGAGATAGGAAACTTAATCAAACTGCATAATTATAAGCAAGAGATAATATATTAGCAACATGACATGCTTGATCAATGTTTAAAGTAAAACATACTTATATAAAACATAATACATATGTAAGAAGAGATCATCATCATAGACCAAGCAATAAGTACTTGGAATCCAAGGCCTACCACCCCCTCAGAAGGCGATTGAGGTATTTACCCCTCAATTGGTAGATGGGCATAGCACCCCCATCAAAGTGGTTAAGGTATATACTCCTAAACATGGTAGATGGCATAGCAGCCCCCGTCATAGTGGTCAAGTTATATACCCCTTAACTGGTAGATGGACATAGCACCCTCCATCATAGTGGTTGAGGCATAGCACCCGCTCAACAAGGTGTGATCAACTTACAACACTATAGGTACTTTTCATGAAGTCAATACATAAATACATTACTTTCATCATCATTAAGTCACTTGACTCGTAGACCATGTAATAGATCATTTATAGCTCAAGAACCCTAAACTGGACATTTTATCAAATACTTGATGGGTGTGTAATGCTAGTTCAAAACTAGGCAATTCAAGAGTGAAATCATGTGAGAAAACTTAATGTAAATCAACCCACCAACACTTGGTAACACCATCATGCAATATACATTGAAACGTTTCAGCAAATCTCATAATAGATCATAGATTCATGGCTCAAAACATGCTTAAACAATCACATTTTATGAAACCCCAACATAGATTATAGTCAAATTTCATAATAGAAGATACCCATAAATAATCAAATTGAAAACATGCAATATACGTGAAAAAGAAGGTTAGGTACCATTCGTGAAAGGACCCAATGGTTGAAATCCATATACCTCAACTTTGGAGATTTTCTTGATGAAGATTTGAATGAGAACTTGAAGCTTGGATGAATTCCTGAAGATCAAGAAGTGAGTTTGGGACACTTGAAATGGGATGAAATATTTGGCTAAGTGTTTGAGAGTATTTTGGGGAATGTTTTGAATGATACGGGGTTGAAAAATGACTAAGTATAGGTGTTTTTACACATAGGAAGGCTTAGGCCCAAGACCCTAAGGCCCTGGATTGAAATAAGAAAATTGGCAGCAAAATACACTACTCCGCAAATGGCTCCCTGTCGCAGAGCCAATGTGGATTGCCACTATTTTAGGCAAACTTAGAAAAATCAAATTTTTCTACGATTTCTCTAAAACCAGGGTTAGACCCGTTTCCCACTCAATTTTTCCCCCGATCAAGAATGTGAAGTCAAATTTTTGATACCACGCATGGATTTTGAGATATAAGGAAATTAGGATTATGAGCATTTCCGAGGCACATTTTCGGGCACTTTTTGGGGTGTTTCAAGTGTGAGGGAGTATGATTCAAGTTCAACCAACTCACCGTATATGCTCCACAATTGGTGGCTTAGCGAAGGTATAGGATGAATAAGGGTGTATCCAATTTTGTGAATGAGGAGTGTCGTGCCGCTATGTTGATAGGTGGTATGGATTTGTGCCGCCTCATGATTTATGCCGAACAATTGGAGGGAGAAAAGTTGAGAAAGAGAAAAGGTAATGAGGCCAAGAGGGCCTGCTTTGAAGGTAGATTCCAAAGTCCCAAGGGTGGCTGGTTTCATCAAGGCCAAGGGTCTTCCAATGCTCCTACTAGAAAGTTTGCTAATGACTACCCAAGGGTCCAAGGTGGTGGTGGTGTGGTACCTAATCCTATGTGCCTAAGGTGTGGTAGAGGCCATGATGGCCCATATTTGAGGGACACTAATGCTTGCTATAGTTGTGGAGAAGTGGGTCACAAGAAGATTGATTGTCCTCATAATCGCAACAAGGGTGGAGATGGCCTTCCACAAGGCCAAGGTTCAAATGCGAGTCCTAGAGAAAGGCAAGGTCAACAAGGTGGTGCCTCCAGGCACAATTGGTTCTATGTTCTTCAAGGGGGACAACGGGTAGATGAGGTGCTCGATGTCATCACCGGTATGTTAAAAGTCTTTGATTTTGATGCGTATGCATTGATAGACCCGGGTGCCACTTTTTCTTTTGTTACTCCTTTTATTTCCAAAAGGTTTCATGTCGAACCTGAATAGTTGTGTGAGCCATATGAGGTGTCTACTCCCGTTGGTGCGTCTATTATTGTTAGAAGGGTCTTTAGAAATTATCCCATTTTCATTTTGCATAAAAAATTGCCTTGTGATTTTGTTGAGTTGGATATGGTAGATTTTGATGTCATTCTATGGATTAGTTGCATGCATATTATGCCTCTATTGATTATAGAATATATAGCGTCAAATTCCAATTCCCTAATAAACCTATCCTTGAGTGGGAGAGTCATGCTGTGGTGGTCAACGGTAGATTCATTTCTTGCATTAAAGCTCAAAAGTTGATTTTGAAGAGGGTGTCTCTATCATCTTGTGAGGGTTAGGGATATTGAGTCCAAAGTCCTTCCTATAGAGTCGGTTCCGGTGGTTAATGAGTTTCTTGATGTCTTTCCTAGTGAGCTTCTCAGTGTTCCTCCCAAAAGGGAAATAGATTATGGCATAGACCTCCTTCTTGAGACTCAAACCATTTCTATTCCCCCTTATCGTATGGTCCCGATGGAGTTAAAGGATCAATTGAGGGATTCTTTGGAGAAGGGTTTCATTAGGCCAAGCCAATCACCTTGGGTTGCACCATTATTGTTTGTGAAGAGGAAGGATGGGACTCTTAGAATGTGTATTGATTACTGACAATTCAATAGGGTCACCATAAAGAATAAATATCCTCTACCAAGAATTGATGATCTTTTTGACCAACTTCAAGGGGCTAATCACTTCTCTAAGATTGATCTTTGATTCGAGTATGACCAAGTGAAAGTGAGGGAGTGTGACATTCCCTAGACGGCCTTTTGGATTAGGTATGGTCACTATACGTTTGTGGTTATGCCTTCGATTTGACTAATGTACCGACTATCTTCATGGATCTTATGAATAGGGTCTTTAAACCCTACCTTGATTTGTTTGTGGTGGTTTTCATTGATGATATTTTGATCTACTTCCATAGTGAGAAGGAGCATATGGCTCACTTGAGGGTGGTACTATAAATCTTGAGGGAGGAGCAAGGGAATGCTATACGTTTGTTTGAAAGAGGTTACCTTTCTAGGTCATGTGGTGTCGGGGGATGGCACTAAGATGGATCCTAAAAAGACAAAGGTGATTAAAAATTGGCCTAGACCTTTGACTCCATTGGACATTAGAAGTTTCTTGGGCTTAGCGGGTTATTGTCAGAGGTTTGTAAATGAGTTCTCTTCTATTACTTCTCCTATGACTAAGTTGACCCAAAAGAAGGCAAAATTTATGTGGGCCGATGAGTGTGAAAAGAGTTTTCGAACTTTGAAAGATGAGCTTGTCTCCTCTCTTATCTTGTCTCTACCAGAAGGTTTGGAAAGGTTTGTTGTGCATTGTGATGCCTCAAGATTTGGTTTGGTTTGTGTTTTGATGCAAAATGGTACGGTGATAACTTATGCCTCTAGACAACTTAAGGTGCATGAAAAGAATTATCCTACCCATGATCTTGAATTGGCTGCCGTGGTATTCGCTTTGACAATTTGAAATCATTACTTGTATAGGGTTCATGTTGAAGTGTTAACCAATCATAAGAGTCTCCAATATGTGTTCACCCAAAAAGATCTCAACTTGAGACAACGAAAGTAGTTAGAATTTCTTAAAGACTATGATATGAATGTACATTATCACCCCCATAAGGCTAATGTTATGGCCGATGCTTTCAGTAAGGGGTCTATGGGTAGCCTCCCTCATGTTGATGATGGTGGCAAAGTGGTGGCTAGAGAGGTCCATCGGTTGGCTAGATCGTGAGTTAGGTTAGAGGAGGTTGACAATGGTAGGGTAGTGATTGTTGATGGTTCTAAATCTTCATTAGTTGAGGAGGTTAAGGCAAAGCAAGATCTTGACCCTGCCTTGTAATAGTTGAAGGCATTGGTGAGAGATAGTAAGGTGAAGGTCTTCTCCCAAGGGGGAGATGGTGCCCTTAGGTACCAAGGTAGGTTATGTGTGCCCAATATTAATGACTTGAGAGACAAGGTGTTAGATGAGGCTCATAATTCCTCCTATTTTATTCACCCTGGTTCTACGCAGATGTATAGAGATTTGAGGGAAGTGTTTTGGAGGGGTGGCATGAAGAGACATATTGCTAAGTTTGTATCCGGTTGCCATAATCGCCACAAGTGAAGACAAACATCAAAGGCTGGGTGGCCTAGCCAAAGATATAGAGATTCCTACTTGTAAATAGGAGGAAGTTAACATGGATTTTGCAGTTGGGTTACCTAAGACTAGAAAGCATTTTAATTCTATTTAGGTTGTGGTTGATAAGTTACAAAGTTGGCTCATTTCCTGCTGGTTAAGACTACTTATGGTGACAAAGATTACGCTAAGTTGTGTATTCATTAGTTGGTTAGTTTGCATGGGGTGCCTTTTTCTATCATATCAGATCATGGTGCTCAATTTGCTTCTCACTTTTGGAGTCGGTACCAAGGTAAAGCTTAGTACGACCTTTCACCCTCAAATGGATGGCCAAGCTGAGAGAACTATCCAAACTCTTAAGGATATGCTTAGAGCTTGTGTTTTGGAGTTTAAGGGTAGTTAGGATCAACATCTTCCACTCATTGAGTTTGGTTATAATAATAGCTATCATTCTAGAATTGGTATGGCTCCTTTCGAGGCTTTCTTTGGTAGACATTGTAGGTCCCTGGCTGGATGGTTTGAGGTGAGGGAGATGACTTTGTTGGGTTCGGATCTGGTTATGAAGGCCATGGAGAAGGTGAGATTGATAAGAGAAAGGTTAAAAATAGTCCAAAGTCAACAAAAGTCCTATGCCGATGTGAGGAGAAGAGATGTTGAATTTAAGGTTGGTGATTGGGTCTATTTGAAATTCTCAACCATGAAAGGTGTGGTTCGTATTTTTAAAAAGGGGTATTGAGTCCAAGATTTATGGATTTCTATAGAGTGTTGAGGAGGATTGGCAAGGTGGCCTATGAGTTGGAGTTGTTCAATGATATAGATATGGTTCATCCGGTCTTCTATGTGTCTATGTTGAGGAAGTGTGTGAGTGACCCAAGTGCTATTGTGCCTCTTGATTTTATGGGTGTATTTGAAGACAATTTGACTTATGAAGAGGTTTCGACAGAAAATTTTGATAGACAAGTGAAGAGGTTGAGGAACAAGGATGTAGCTTATGTCAAGGTCCTTTGGAGGAATCAACAAGCTGAGAGTGCTACATGGGAAGCTGAGGCGGACATGCAAAAGATATATCCCTATCTCGTCCATTTTACTCAAGCCTGAGATACTAATTCAAGTCCCCTTTATGATTTAAAGTCTTAAGTTTCAGCTCTTATGTCATTTGCATGTAGTAATGTTTATGCTGATAAGTTCATGGTAATTTTGACACCTATGTTGAGATTTTTTAAAGTGGTGTTTAAGTGCATTATTGCATTCTTATTGGGGCTGATTCCTTCATGATTACTCATCTTATGTACGCTTCTTTGACATTCAGGTACTAATGTTCCCACAGGGGAGATATTGAAATGCCCCATAAAGTGCCCAAAAATATCCTCGAAAATGCCCAAAATTCATAATTTCTCTATATGTCAAAATTCGTGCGTGATATCTAAAATCCGACTTCATATTCTTAATCAGGAGGCAAAATTGAGTGAGAAATGGGTCTAATCCAAAATTTATAGCAACCGTAGCAAAATTTAATTTTTCCAAGTTTGGATAAAACAGTAAGGGTCCGTGATGGTTCCACGACGTGGACCCATCGCGAACTAGTGTATTTTATTGCCAGTTTTTCAGTTTTGGCCTAAGGCTTTGGGATTTGGTCCTAAGACTTCCTATACGTAAAAACACCTATACTTAGTCTTTTTTCAACCCCATATTATTCAAGACATTCCCCAAATCCGTCTCTAACACTTAGCCAAATATTTCATCCAAAATCAAGTGTCCCAAACTCATTTCGGATCTCAAGAAATTCATTCAAGCTTCAAGTTCCAATTGAAAATATTCATCAAGGAAATCTCCAAGTTTGAGGTATGTGGGTTTCAACCATTGGGTCCATTTACCCATGGTTCCAATCTTCCTTTTTATGCAAATTACATGTTTCCAAGTTGATTTATCTATAGGTACTTCTTACACTAAGTTTGACTAAGAACTATGTTGGGGTTTTATAACATATTGACTGTTTAAGCATGTTTTGAGCTAAGATTCTATGTTCTATGATGAGATTTGATACGGGGTTTTAATGTATTTTGCATGAGCGTGTTACCAAGTGTTGGTGAGTTGATTTACATTACGTTTTCTTACATGATTTCACTCTTGAATTGTATGATTTTGAACTAGCCTTACACACCCGTCAAGTGTTTGATTCGGTTAAGGGTTCTTGACTTAATGAATGACTATTGCATGTCTTATGAGGTAAGTGACTTTATGATGATGAAAGAAATATATATATGTGTTGATTTCTTGAAAAGTATCTATAGTGTTGCAAGTGACGACACCTTGTTGAGAGGGGTGCTATGCCTCAATCACCTTGTCCGGAGGAGGGGGGGTGCTAGACCGTACTACCATGTTGAGGGGTATATACCTTTACCACCTTGTCGGGGGGTGCTAGTCCCATACTACCATGTTATGGGGTATTTACCTTGACCACCTTATCAGGGGTGCTAGGCTTGTAGTACCATGTTGAGGGCTATATACCTTGATCACCTTGTTGGGGGGATGCTAGTCCCGTACTACCAATTGAGGAGTAGATACCTCAATCACTTTCCAAGGGGTGCTAGGCCTTGGATTCCAAGTATTAGATGCTTGGTCTATGAAGATGGTCTCTTCCTATAAATGTATAGTATTCTATATAAGCATGTTTTACTTTGAGCATTGATCATGCATACCATGTTGTTAGTTTACTATTCCTTGCTTATGATTATGCATTTTGACTATGTTTCCTATCTATTTTTGCATTACATCCTACATACTTAGTACATTCAAATGTACTAATGTATACGCTATGCCTACATGATGTTAACATGTAGGAATCGGAGCCCCTTATAATCATCTGCCATGTGGCTAGTTGGTCATCTTGAAGATAAGCTTTTGGTGAGTCCTCAAGTTAGGTGACACTTGCTTTGCTCTCTTACTATTGCTATTTCTTTATGTTGAACTTGATACTTAAAGGGTGAGTCCGAAAAATTGTCTTGGCTCTTGCCCAATCTATGTTAGAGGTGTTGTTGGACAAGTGATATAATTATGCTTGAGCTTTGACTCTTTTAATGATTTATTATGCTATTACAGACTTTCATTAGTCTTGTTATTTCTATCTCTACTCTCTTTTTGTTTAATTTCTTCTGCGACCAAGGTTGTGTAAATGATATCCTAAGAGGCTTGTTTGGGGTCCCTTAGGGTTCCTATTTGCCGTGTCACATCTAGGCCCTAAGCTTTGATTGTGAAAGGCCGCCAACTCCACCTTTTCCTCTGAGTTAACCCCTATAATGGATAATACCTTATACACCTCATCAATGAATTCTTGTGGATCCTCATCCACCTTGGACCCATGAAACTTCGGTGGGTTCATTCTAGTATAATCACTTACCCTAGAGGCTGAAGTAAGAGCATGAGGGTCTTGGGCCCCTTGGTTGATTTGATTGGTCATGTTATGGGAGAACATGATAATAGCATCCTGGAACTCTTCATGGGCTACTCCCCCATCTTGAGGAGCTTGAAGGGCCGGTTGCTCCTCGGGTGCATAGGCTCTTCTTCCTCTTGGAATAGTCATGATCAAGAATAGCAAAAAATATTCGTTAGAGGAAAAGCCTTACCTTACTCCTAAAGCATGACATAGATCATGAAGAAGGGAAAAACATTTCCTAAAATGCCTCACAGCCTCTTACTCATAGTTGTGGTACACTTCACAACCACGAACAAGAATCTAATTGATGCGGTGTGTTGGATTCTGAGGACCATTAACAACGTAGCGCTCTGATATCAATTTGTCATGACCTAAGCCTATGTCCTAGACATGACACAAGGAATGGTGAACCCGAAGGAGCCCTAAACCAGCCTCTTAGCATATCAATCACACATCCATGGTGGAAGAAGCAAACAACAACAAGAGACATAAAGAAGGGGACCGGGACTAAGGGAAGTCTTAGATAATCATAAATCATTCAGAAGTCAATAACATAACATAATTACATCAATTGTTCCAACAACATCTCTAGCATAGATTTGGGGAGTAGGGGGTGGGGTGAAGATACTTTCAGGACTCACCCTCATAGTATCAAATTGTCATGCCCAAAGTCCCATTAAGACGGACTGGCACTCGTTGCCAATAAGGCCCGGGAGAACCAACCTGTATCTATGTGCTTTCTATACATATTATAAGGGATTTCTACATTCAACATGCCTTTAAGAAAGTAAATAGTAATAACAAACCAAAAGGAATGCATATAGCTAGGCCGCTGGGTCCATGGTGTCTAAGGTACGAGACATGACCACACTTTAATTTATATAGTCTACAAAGCCTCTAGAAAAGGAAGAGTATTTGATAAGGGTCAGGACAGGCTCTGCCTCGGCTAACTATACAATACAAAAATATAAGCTCTAGACACACCAAGCTCCGAAGCAACCTGGAGCTTGGTAACAACAACTGGATATCCTGTACTCCTACTGGGGAGATCTACTAGCACCTGTACCTGCAGCATGAAATGCAAGTCCCCTGTAAGGGACTCCAGTATGAGATAGTGTACTAAATATGTAATGCGGGAAATACTGTATATGAAGTAAAAACTCAAATGAAACTATGCACTGGTGTAGGTTAAGAGACCACCATTAGTTAAACTGTGGGATCATGTATTTTTTGTTCTTTTTATTACTTTACTTTCACTGTATAATCTGTACACAACATGTAATACAAATGACCAGCTGATCAGTGGTAAATCTATATCGGGATCGACCCTGGCTAGGCTTTTCCTTTTACCCCTTGGGCTACACCCCATGATAGGATCGACCCTGGCTAGGTAATTCTTCCACCCCTTGGGTTACCACCCCTTAATAAGCAATATACATTATCTTTCAATTCTTTTGAGATGATTCTTTTGGTGGTCATAATATTGGAATTGTAGGACTGCAGATACAACATATGACACGTAAATAATCACAAAATACAACACCATAATGAAAGGAGTAGGTTACGCAAATAATGAAATACATCGGAGGTAGAACAACACATGAACGTTATTAGTAGAACTAACTCGTATATCTTGGTATCCAAGTATGTATGCAGATTTAAAGGTGACTATGTATGGGAGAATGAACATGTGAAAGAGTGGATACACGGTTAATAGTTGTGTTGGAGTCGGTAAGTGCCTTTATGTGCCAAGGAGGGATCTATATTTCATGCCAAATAATATGAAATCAAGTAGCCTTGCATACCTCGTTGTATGACCTCGTTACTACCTTGGAGTGACCG
>JAOTQR010000007.1:8490565-8516395 GCA_025774065.1 Solanum ossicruentum | reverse complement strand
CACGGGTCATGTGGAACTCCATGGGTTGTGTGGAGTTCCCATAAGATGAGAATTGGTCAAAAATTTGAAGTTCGAAAACTTAGACAAATTAATGCCATCGTCACATTGACAGGAGCCCTTCACGGGCTATGTGGTGCTACATGATCTGTGTAGTGGTCTATTGAGCTACACTTAGAGAAAAAAATGTTTCTAAGACACCCCAAGCCCAATGCCACAAGCCATTTGACCTGCCACTGGCAGTTAAGGTGCCCGTGGCAGTACATTGGTCAAAACTCCTCCCACGCCCACTTTTTCTCACTTGCACATACTCCATGACTAGCCACATGTGTAGTGGCAAGCCACACAGCCTGTGCCACTGGCCGTGTCATATGACTTAGACCAAAAAAGGTGTTTTCTAGCTCATGACAGCCCAAATGGCTTGTCCAAAGCTCCACTGTCCATCTGGGTGCCCGTGTGGTTTGACTACATAGGAGGGTCTCACAAAAACGGTCATAACTCCTTCATCTGACCTCAGAATGAGGTGAAACCAAGTGAATTTGGAATGTGACTCAAGTAGCTTTCATTTGACATGTCGTATTCCATCCAGTTCCAAGTGTGCTAAAAGTTATGCTCGTTTAAAATTAACCCTTGCATGAACCAACACCCAAAACCTAACTCGTAGAGAAGTCTTGAACTTGTCTAAGTACTAAAAATCTCCCATGACCCTAATACACTCCCCACCTACACAAATAAGGCTTGAAACATGGATATATAAGAGCATGGAGTTATGTGGTGTCATAATATCTCCCCCTTGGAAACATGCATCCCTGATGTGGGAGGACATGGCTTGAAAGACTAGATTTAGAATATGAAAATCCCAACCATGGGATTCAATACATAGCTCATTATTTGAAAATCATGAAGTAGTTAAAGCTCATGCCAAAATGTGCTTAACTCATTTCAAACATCACATAAATCAATTTAATGCACATGTAAGCATGTCATGCCATGAAACTCAAGAATTAGAAGGATTAGGACTGCTTGGGAAAAGAAAGAACCTAGTACCTTAGGCTTAGGTGGATTGGAAAAAGATAGGGACGTCACTTTATATGTTCAACTCGGCTTCCCATATGGCACTTTCAACTCGTTGATTCCTCTAAAGGACTTGACGGAAGCTACATCTTTGTTTCCCCCAGCTTCCTTACTTCACCATCCAAAATTTTCATCGAGCCCCTTTTATAAGTCAAGTTGACCCTCATCACATTCACAACCTTCAAAGTTACCATAGCATTTGGGTTACCACACACCACCTTAACATAGAAACATGGAAAAATTGGAAGAGCTATATTCATATCCATAGGCAAGTCCATTCCTTATGCAACCTTACCGATTCCTCCTCCGAACCCTACAAGGACCTACAAACCTTAAACTAATTGTCAACCTTATTCACACATAGTCCACTTGGCACCATAACCACCCATCTCCACCATGGGAGACAATCTCCGCTCTACCATCTTTCACAAAAAACTTCCAACTCTATCAAGGTGGAATCAAGACCTTGCTTAAACTAGACCCTTTCAACCCCAGAAGATTCAGAACCATCAAAACCACTACACTACCATTCCCAACTTCATCGAACCTCATTTTTAACCTAGTCCATCGGTTAACTTCTGCAAGCACCCCTTTTTGTCACCCCAAAGATTCCTACTTTCCACCATTAGTAAGCAACGTCACATCATTCAAAATCGACAATATCACCCCCAAATGACTCATAAGCATCTCCTCACTTCCAGAAACAAACCAACATACCATCACCAAAGATCACTACAAACATACCAAGGTAGGGTTTAAAGACCCCATACAAGAGAGCTATAGACATAGCTAATGCATTAGCCAAAACTAAAAGACATTACCCCAAATTCAATATCGGAAAGGACATCAAGAATTCATTGACTACTAGAAACGACTCAATATGAAGGACCTTATGCTCAACATCCCTAACTCTTACAAGATGATATATGCAACCTCTCAGAGATCAATTGGACCTTAAGATAAGAAAATAACCTACCTTTTACTGCAACTTTACAACCTCCGACTCATTGACGGGTTCACTAGGGAATTGGGGTCTCACCATACAAGTTCTACAACCAATGGAGGATAGCATACATGTAACCAATCCATCCCAAGAATGACCTCAAACTCTACCATTGCATTCTCAATAACATCACAAAACAATACTATATGCAATAAGGACATAACACAACCCCTATAGACTTTTCTAGCAATAATAGATTCACCAATGAGGTAGAGACCAAAAGGTTCACATAACAATTCAAGACAAATGCAAAACCCACTAGCAACAAACGAACAATGAAAGAATAGTGACACTCGGACCTATCAATGCATACACCTCAAAATCAAAGACTTTTAATATACTGGTGACAACATCGGGCACCTCATCAGCCCCTTGCCTCCTATGAAGAGTATAGAACCAATTGTGCCTTGGGTGCCAACTTGTTGATCACCTCTTCCCCTAGGAACTGCATTTCCACCTTGTGTACGAACATCTCTACCCTTGTTTTGAGTATGAGGACAATCAATCCTCTTATGTCCCACTTTACCACAATCGAAACAAGCATTGGTGTCCCTCAAACATGGGCCTCCATGACTTTTATCGTATTGTTGATACATAGCATTGGGTGTGACACCACCATCACTTTGGGTCCCTGTTGTTGTCATTGGTAAATCCTTTATTAGGTGCATGAGTAGACCCTTGTCCTTGATGAAAATGGTTACCCTTCGGATTTTGGAACTTATCCTCAAAATGAGCCCTCTTTCCTCACCTTTGTTTCGCATAGGTCATTAAGAGGGAAAAATCCGTGTCATTAACCAAAATAGTGGCCTGACACTCCTCATTAACCAAATCAGATACCCCATCACAAACTTATTCATCCTAGACCTAAGGTCGGCAACCAAGTGTGGAGGATATTTAGAGAGTTTGTTGAACTTAAGGGCATTCTCCCACGCACTCATAGAACCTTGCTTCAAATTCATGAACTCTATCATGTTGGCCTCCCTAATCTTAAGAGGAAAGAGCCGGTTGATAGAAGCCGCCCCTCCCACAGAATCACTTTGTTGCTTCTCTTCTCCTTCTTCCATTGAGTATACCATATTTGGGATACACCCTTGAGTTGGTTTGCCGCCAACTCTGCCTTCTCTTTCAACCTAACATCCATGATATCCAATACCTTGTATACCTCATTAATAAGTTCTTGAGGGTCTTCATCCACATTTGACCCATGAAAGTCCGGTGGGTTTATCCTCATAAAGTCTCTCACCCTAGATCCCAAGGTAGGAGCATGAGGGGATTTGGCCTCTTGATTGAGTTGATTAATCATGGCTTGAGATAGCAAGGTGAGAGCATTCCAGAGCTCCTCATGAGTTGATTGTTCTTCGGGGGTGCGGGCTCTTCTTCCTCTTGTTTTAGGAATAATAAACTAGAAAGAGAAAAAAACATTTGTTAGAGGGAAACTTCACCTAACTTCTATAGCACGACATAGAACATGAAGAAGGGAAATCTTTCCTAAAATGTCCCATAGCCTCTTACTCATAGTCGTGGTGCCCAGCACAACCATGAATAAGACTCTAATCGATGCAGTGTGTTAGTTGTCTAGGACCATTAATAACCTAGTACTCTGATACCAAGTTTTTCATGCTCCCAAGCCTAGGGCCTAGACGTGACACGACGAATGGGTAACCCGAAGGGATCCCAAACAAGCCTTTAGCATAGCATTACACATCTTTAGTCGCGGAGGCAATTATACAACATCAAGATATAGTAGAAAGGGAAACATGGTACTAAGGGACATAGTTGATACCATAGAAACATAGAAAGTCAACGTATAACATTAATACATCATATGTTCCAACAATACCTCTAATACATAGATAAGAGCGGGGGCCAAGACAATCTCTAGGCTCACCCTCATAGTCATAAGTTTTAAACATAGTAAGAGTCAATACTTAACATAAATTCAAGGAAACATATCCTCGGAGTTGAGGACTCACCAACTTGCTTTGAAAGATAGTACTAGCCATATGGAGGAGGAAGATGATCAAGTGGAGCTCCGATTTCTACATGGTAACATCATATCAGCATAAAGTATGCATTAGTACATGTGAGTACAAAGTATGTAGGATGGAATGCAACAATGGATAAACAACATAGGAAAAATGCATAATCATAAGCAATGGATAACATAATAACAATATGACATATATGAATAATGTTTGAAGTAAAACACGCTTCTATAAAAGATATTACATATGTAGGAAGAGACCATCATCACAGACCAAGAAACTTAGTACTTGAAATCCAAGGTAAACCATCCCTTGTAGGTGTTTGAGGTATCATTTTTACCACCTCCCATCAAGGTGTTTGAGGTATCAACCCCTCAACTTTGTTAATTAGTTTTCACCACCTCCCATCAAGGTGTTTGAGGTATAAACCCCTCAACTAGGTTAATAGGTTTACCACCTCCAATCAAGGTGTTAGAGGTAACAACCTCTCAACTTGGTTAATGGGTTTTACCACCTCCCATCAAGGTGTTTGAGGTATCAACCCCTTGACTTGGTTAATGGATTTGCACTTCCCATTAAGGTATTTGAGGTATCAACCCCTCAACATGGTTATGGTCAACTTACAACACTAAAGATACTTTTCATGAAATCAACACACATATAAATGTTTCTTTCATCATCATAAAGTTAATTAGTTCATAGATCATGCAATAGATCATCAATAGCTCAGTAGTTTCAAATCAGACATTTTATTAAACACTTAACGGGTTTATAATGCTAGTTTAAGTTCATGCAATTCAAGAGTGAAATCATGCAAGAAAGTTGAAGTAATCAACCTAACAATACTTGGTAATACCCTCATGCAAAATACATCAAAACCTTCCACCCAATATCAAGAGAGACCAAAGTTCTATAGCTTAAAACATGCATAATCATAATAGGCAAGTCACCTCAAGGTGTGGACTTAAGATAAGTAAGCATGTATTTTCAATCACACTTTCATGAAACCCCAATATAGCATATGATCATAATCATTAATGAATAATACCTATAAGCAACATAACTTGGGAACATGTAATTTTCATAGAAATGGAAGATTAGGCACCATGGGTGAAAGAACCCAATGGTTGAAACCCATATACCTTAGACCTTGAATTTCTTGGAATTGGGTAGTGAAGGACTTGAAGCTTGGAAGTGGGTCTTGGAATCCAAAGCTTGCTCTTGAGTTTCCTTGAATTTGTATTGGGGTTTAGATGGAGGCTCTTGAGAGAGTTTGAGAGTGTGTTTAAGTTGAGAGTAATGACTTTGATCCTTTAGAATAGATTTTAGGTTTTTTGGGGAGGTTAGATAGCATTAGAAGTCTAAAAAAGGGCATTAGAATAAATTAAATTCACAGAAATGGCATTAGTGAACGGATGGAAAAATTGGCAAAGTGATGCCCCACTAAAAGCCTCATAGATCATATGGCACTCCACGGGTTGTGTGGAGTGTCCGTGACATGAGAATTGGTAAAAAAATTGGAAGTTGGAAAACTTAGAAAAATTAAGGTCATCGTCACTTTGACGGGAGCCCTTCACGGGTCGTGTGGTGCTACATAGTGTAGTGGCCCTTTGAACCACACTTAGAGAACAAAATATTGCCAGGCCACCCCACCCTAAAGGCCATGAGCCATCTAACCTACCACGGCCGGTCAAGGTGCCCGTGGCACCACACTTGGTCAAAATCCTCCCACACCCACTCTTCCTCACTTATACATACTCCACGACCAGCCACACGGGTAGTGGCATGACATACGACCCATTCCACTAGATGTGTCACATGACTTAGATCATAAATGGTCTTTTCTAGCTTAAGATAGCCCAGATGGTTCGTCCAAAGCTCCACTACCCGTTTAGATGCCCATGTGGTTTTACTGCACGGGAGGGTCTCACAAAAACGGTCATAACTCCTTCAACCTCGAAATAAAGTGAAGCCAAGTGCTTTGGGAAGATAACTCAAAGGGATTCCACATGACATGTAGTAGGTCATCTAATTCCAAGTTTAGTAAAATTTATGCTCATTTAAATTTGATCCTTGCATGAAACAACACCCAAAACTCAACTCGTAGAGAAGTCTTGAACTCGTCTAAGTACTAGAAGTCTCCCATGACCCTAATACACTCCCCACCTACACAAATAATGCTTAAAACATGGATACATAAGAGAATGGAGTTACGGGTGTCACATGTAGCATCCTCAAAGTCCTTTGGGAGAAACAACAAGTTGAAGGTGTCACTAGGGAAGCCGAAACGGACATGGAAAAGCGATACTGTACCTCTTTCACTCTATTCAAGAATAAGATAACAACTAAGACTTTTATATGATTTCAAACCTTAAGTTTCAGCCCTTATGTCATTTGCATGCATTCATATTTATGTTGCAAGTTATAGTGATTTTGACATTCATGTTGAGATTTTGAAAATGATGTTTAAGTGCATTTGTTGCATTTATGTTGGGCATGAATCTTCATGATTACTTCTCTAAGGTATGTTTCTTTGACATTTGGGGAAGAATGTTCCCAAAGTAGATATATTGAAATGACCTCAAAAAAGTTCCCAAAAATGTGCCTCGAACATGCTCATAATCGTAATATCTATATATCTCAAAATCCATGTGTGATATCGAAATTCGATTTCATATTCTTGTTCGGGGGGAAAAATTGAGTGGAAAATGGTTGCATCCTGAATTTTAGAAGACATGTAGCAAGAATTGATTCTTCATAAATTTTAAAATTCCAATAGTCCTATTGCAGAGCTGTGTAAATTTGTCCTGTGCATTGGGTTTGTTTCGCGAACCAGACGTGGACCTGTGTATGTTGTTGCCTGTTTTTCCTGTTTCGATCAAAGGCCTTGGGGTCTTGGGCACAAGCCTTCCTAAGCATAAAAACACCTATATTTAGTCATGCTTCAACTCCATAGCATGTAAGACATTCCCCAAAACCCTCTCTAACACTTAGATAAATATTTCACCCAAATTCAAGTGTCCCAATCTCATTTTGGGTCTCAAGGATTCCATTCAAGCTTCAAGTTCTCATTCAAATCTTTATCAAGGAAATCTCCAAAGTTGAGGTCTGTAGGTTTCAACCATTGGATCCTTTCACCTATGGTGCCCAACCTTCCTTCTCATATAAAATGCGTGTTTTCAAGTTGATTTACTTATGGGCATTACTTATTATAAATTATGACTATAAACTACATTGGGGTTTTATGAAATGTTATTCAACTATGCATATTATGAATTATAAATCTAAGACCTATTGTGAGTTTTAATGAGGGGTTTTGATGTATCTTGTTAGAGCACATTTGGCTTAGTTGGAAAAAAATAGCTTTTAAAAAGTACTTTAGAAACACTTTTTAAGGTGCTGAAATTTATCTGAAAAGTAAGCAGTTATGTGTTTGGATAAAAGTGTTGTAGCTGAAAAAAGGTTATTAACGTATTTGACACATAAGTGCTGTTAAGCATTTTTAATTAACAATGTCTTAAGTACCCTTCAAATTGTTGACAGTATAAACTGATTACTTTAAGATTTTTCTATCTAAAAAAATAAAATAAAGTAAAAATAAATTATATTTTAATTCAATATCAATATAAACTTATTATTTAAATAAATTTTACATACACAGTTTATTTTTTATTTTTAAAATATATAATTTGGATAGGTCACATGAAAATTTTAAGATGCTTCTTTTTTCATGATCGAAATAGAAACATGATTGAGATATTTAATTTTCAAAATATACCAATTATTCCAATTTTCTCTTGCCCTCGCAAGAAACTTTCAATATTTAACTAACCAATAAGGATTATGCTTTCTAATAGCAGGCATGTCTGTTCTTATTTCACCTAAAGATTTAAAATATTTTTTAATTACATTCATGAACAATAATACTTATTTATATTCACGTATTTCTCTTACTATCATAAATTATTTATTAAAAAAATAGTGAAAGAAGGACAATAAATATAAATGAACATACTTTCAAGAGAGAGAGAGTGCATGAGAAGAGCAGCTACGAGAAGAGCAGCGGAGGGAAGAACACTGTTGGATGGTGGTTTCGAAGAGCAGAAGAGTGTTGGACGTGGTTTGAATTGAAATAATGAGAAGGGAGAGAGTAATTAAGGTTACTTTAATTAAGGATATTTTTGAAAATATGAAAAAATATTTAGGGTAAAAATGTAATTTTTTGGGTCAAATTATAACATTTTTTAAGCTAAAAAATGAAAAGTTGGAGGGGAGGGGTGCTGCTTTTGACTTTTAACTTATTTTAAGCAAATTTTAATTTTTTTCAGTTGTTTTGAAAATTGCCAAACAGTTTTATAAGCTAAAAAATATTTAAAAGTAGGTTTGACCAGCTTTCAAGCGAAGCTAAACGAGCTCTTAGAGGATATTACCAAGTTCTGGGTGGTTTTACATTGGTTTTTCTTACATGTTTTCACCCTTGAATTGCATGATTTTGAGCTAGCATTACACACCCGCCAAGTGTTTGATCAAATGTCTGGTTAAGGGTTCATGAGTTACTGAAGGTCTATTGCATGACTTATGAGTTAAGTGACTTTATGATGATGAAAGGAATGTGTATTGTCACGACCTAAGCCTAGGGCCTAGACGTGACATGGTGAATGGGGAACCCGAAGGAACCCCAAGCAAACCTCTTAATATATCATTACATATCCTTGGTCGCAGAAGCAATTAAACAACAATAAAAGAATATTAGAAATAAGGGCAAAGGGACTAAGAGAAATCTTTCAATCTTGAAACGTCAAAAGAGTCAAAGAGAATCAGGCTTATAGCATCATTACATGACCTGTCCAACAACACCTCTACACATAGAACTTAACGGGGGCTAAGACAAGCAATCGGGCTCACCCTCATAGTCAAAAGCATATAATAAAGGAAAGAGAGTCTTTATACATGCATAAGATCAAAGACATTGTCCCTGAAATTGAGGAATCACCAACTTGCTTTGTAGAGATACAAACCCCAGGCAGGATGAGGATGATCGTGAGCTCTAGTTCCTATATGGTAACATCATGTGGCATAGAGTATGCATTAGTACGTTTGAAATATTTGTCTAAGTGTTTGTGGGAGTATTGGGGAATGTCTTGAGTGATATGATGTTGAAAAATGACTAAGTATAGGTGTTTTTATGTATAGGAAGGCTTAGGCCCAAGACTCCAAAGCCTTAGGCCGAGATTAAAAAAACTGGCAATAAAACTCACTGCGCCGCTATAGGTCGGCGCCGCAGAGCAGTCGCAAACTTCTACTGGAATTGCAAAATTGGCGAAATTTGTTTTTCGGTAAGGGTCCTCTAAAATTTAGGTTATACCCATTTCCCACTCAATTTCGTCCCCTAAACAAGAATATGAAGTCATATTGTTGATATCACGCAAGGACTTTTAGCTATATGGTATTTACGGTAATAGGCATTTTTGAGGCACTTTTTTGGGCACTTTTTGGGGTCGTTTCAACATCTCCCCCTTGGGAACATTCATCCCCAAATGTCAAAGAAATTCACATAAGAGAAATAAGCAAGATAATCTCAGCCCACACAAGAATGAAACAATGCACTTAAACATCATTTTCAAAAGCCTCAACATAAGAGGCCAAATCACCATGAACTTGTCAACATAAACATGAATGCATGCAAATGGCATAAGGGCTGATACATAAGACTTGAAATCATATAAAGGACTTAGAATTAGTATCTTAGGCTTGAGTGGAATGGAAAAGATAGGGATATCGCTTTTGTATGTCTGCCTCAGCCTCCTATGTAGCACTTTCAACTTGTTGATTCCACCAAAGGACCTTAACGGAAGCCACATCCTTGTTCCTCAAACTCTTCACTTATCTATCCAAGATCTCTACTACAACCTCTGCATAGGTCAGATTGTCTTCAACAACACCCACAATGTCTAGACACAATAGCACTAGGATCACCCACACACTACCTCAACATAGACACATGGAAGGCCAAATGAACTAGGTCCATTTCACTAGGCAACTCTAACTCTTAGGTCACCTTGCCAATCCTCCTCAAAAAGCTATAAGGAACCACATATCTCAGACTCAATTTACCCTTCTTACAAAAATGAACCACACCCTTCAAGGCTAATACCTTCAAATAGACCCAATCACCAACATTAAATTCAAGCTCCCTTCTCCTCACATTGGCATAGGACTTTTGATGACTTTAGACCATTTTCAAGCTCTCCTTAATCAACCTTGCCTTCTCCATAGTCTCCATAACTAGATCTAGACACAATAAAGCCATTTCCCCTACCTCAAATCATCCAATCGGGAACCTACAACGTCTATCATAGAGGGCCTCAAAAGGAGTCATACCAATGCTAGAATGATAGATATTATTATAAGCAAACTCAATCAATGGTAGATGATCTTACCAACTACCCTTAAACTCCAAAACACAATGTCTAAGCATATACTTAAGAGTATTGACAGTTCTTTTGGTTTGGCCATCCATTTGAGGGTGAAAGGTCGTGCTAAGCTTTACCTTGGTACCAAGACCTCTTTGGAAGGACCTCCAAAAGTGTGAAGTGAATTAAGCACCACGATTCAATATGATGGACAAGGGAACCCCATGCAATCTAACCAACTCATTAATGCATAATTTAGCATAGTCTTCGACCCCATAAGTAGTCTTAACTGGTAGGAAATTAGCCGACTTTCTCATTCTATCAACCACAACTCAAATAGAATCAAAACCATTTCTATTCTTAGGCAACCCGACCACAAAATCCATGTTAATTTCCTCCCACTTCCAAGTAGGATTCTTTATATCTTGGGTTAGGTCACCCAACCTTTGATGTTCGGCTTTGACATGTTAGTAACTATGACAGTTGGACATAAATTTGCCAATGTCTTTCTTCATACCTCCCCACCAAAACACATCCTCAAATCTCTATATATCTTGGTAGAATTGGGGTGAATAGAATAGGAAGAATTATCAGCCTCATCAAGAATATTCTCCCTCAAGCCATCAATACTAGGTACACTCAACCTACCTTGGTACCTAAGAGCACCATCTCCCACTTCGGAGAAACCTCCACCTTGCCATCACTCACCAAAGCCTTCAATTTTAACAAGGAGGGGTCAAGATCTTGCTTTGGTTTTACCTCATCGACCAAGGAAGATTTTGAACTATCAACAACTACAATACCACCATTTGAACCTCTTCCATCCTAACCCCCAATCTAGCCAACTGATGGACCTCTCTAGCCACTTCTTTTCCCCTATCATCAACATGAGCTAGGCTACCTATAGACACCCCACTCAAAGCATCCGCCATAACATTAGCCTTACCGGGGTAATAATGCACACTTATATCGTAATCCTTAAAAAGCTCTAACCATATTTGTTGCCTCAACTTGAGATCTTTTTGAGTGAACACATATTGGAGACTCTTATGATCGATAAACACATCAACATGCACCCCGTACAAATAATGACGTCAAATTTTCAAAGCAAAAATCACGACGGCCAATTTAAGATCATGAGTTGGATAATTCTTTTCATGCACCTTGAGTTGTCTAGAAGAATAAGATATAACCCTACCATTTTGCACCAAACCAATCCGGGAGGCATCAAAATACACAACAAACCCTTCCAATCTTCCGATAGAGACAAGATAGGAATGGAGACAAACATATCATTTATGGTTTGAAAACTCTTTTCACATTCATCGGTCCACACAAACTTATCCTTCTTTTGGATTAAATTAGTCATAGGAGAAGTAGTAGAAGAGAAACCATTCACAAATCTCTGGTAGTAACTAGCTAGGCCCAAGAAACTTCTAATGCCAGATGGAGTCAAAGGTCTAGGCCAATTTCTAATCACCTCCGTTTTATTAGGGTCTACCTTAAGATCATCCCCCAACAACACATCGCCTAGGAAGACAATCTCTTTCGACCAAAATTCACACTTTTCATACTTAGCCTACAACTTTTCTTTCGTCAATTTTTGCAACACTACCCTCAAATGACTCACATGCTCCTCCTCACTATAAGAGTAGATCAAGATATCATCAAGGAAGAGGACCACAAACCAATCAAGGTAAGGTTTGAAGACTTTATTCATAAGATCTTTGAAGATAGCTGGTGCATTAGTCTACCCAAAAGACATAACCACAAATTCATAATGCCTATACCTAGTCCGGAAGGTCGTCTTGGGGATGTCACACTCCCTCACCTTCAGTTGATGATACCCAGACTAAAGATCAATCTTAGAGAAGTGACTAGCCCCTTGAAGTTGGTCAAACAAATCATCAATCCTTGGGAAAGGGTACTTATTCATTATGGAGACCCTATTAAGTTACCGATAGTCCATAAATATTCTAAAAGAACCATCCTTCTTCTTCACAGAAAAACTGGTGCACCCCAAGGTGATTGGATAGGCCTAATGAAACCCTTCTCCAATAAGTCCCTCAATTATTCCTTCAACTCCTTTAACTCTGTCGGGGCCATATGGTAAGGAGAGAAATGAGTTGAGTATTAAGAAGGACGTCTATACCAAAATCTATTTCTCTTTCGGGAGAAACACCGGAAAGATCACTAGGAAATGTATCAAAAAACTTATTTACCACCGGAACCGACTCTATAGGAATGATTTTGGCCATTCTTAACCCTCACAAAATAATAGAGACATCACTTAGAGATCAACTTTTGGGCTTTAATGCAAGAGATAAACCTACCCTTAACCACCATATTATGACTTTCCCTATTAACGATAGGTTCATTTGGGAATTGGAATTTGACCCTATGGGTTCTACAATCAATAGAGGCATAATATGCATGCAAATAATCCATCCCAAGAATAACATCAAAATCAACCATATCCCACTCAACAAGATCACAAGGAAATATTTTATGCACAATGTAAATAGGACAATTTCTATAGACCTTCCCAGAAACAATAGATGCACTAATAGGAGTAAACACCTCATACGACTCACACAACAATTTTGGCTCAATATGAAACCTTTTGGTAATATGAGGGGTAATAAAAGAAAGAGTGGCACCTGGGTCTATTAATGCATACACATCAAAATCAAAGACTTTTAACATACCAGTGATGAAATCGGGCACCTCCTTAACCCGTTGTCTCCCTTAGAATGCATAGAATAGATTGTGCCTTAGGGTACCAACTTGCTGGCCTTGTCTCCCCAAAGGAACCACTTTAACACCCCAGGCTTAATGAAACTGGCCACCCTAGGGTGTTTGGAACTTACCATCAAAATGGGCCCTCTTGGCCTGATGACCCCTTTGCTTACTCAATTTCTCCCCCTCCAATTGTTTGGCATAAGTCATCAAGCGGGACAAATCCATGTCACTAATCAATATAGTAGCCCGACACTCCTCATTCACCAAATCAAATACACCCATCATGAACTTATTCATTCTAGACCTCGGGTCAGCAACCAAGTGTGGATCATATTTTGAGAGTTGGTTGAACTTGAGGGAATACTCCCTTACACTCATAGATCCTTGCTTCAAATTCATGAACTTCATCATCTTGGCCTCTCTAAGTTCAAGAGGAAAGAACTGGTTGAGAAATGCCACCTTAAACTTCTCCTATAGAACCACATTATTATTCCCCTTCTCCTCTTTCCATTAAGTATACCATATTTGGGCCACCTCCTTCAGTTGGTGAGCCGCCAACTCTGCTTTCTCTCCGGCCTATCACCCATGATATCCAACACTTTGTACACCTCATCAATAAATTCTTAAAGGTCCTTATCCACTTTAGATCCATTGAACTCTAGTGGGTTTATCCTCAAAAGGTCCCTCACTCAAGATGCTAGAGTAGGAGCATGAGGGGCTTGGGCCTCTTGATTTACTTGATTAGCCATAACTTGAGCTAGCAAGGTGAGAGCATCTTGAAGCTCTACATGAGTCGATTGTTCCTCGGGTGTGCGGGCTCTTCTTCCTCTTGTGCTAGGCATGATTTAGTATGGAGAAAACATTCGTTAGAGGGAAAACCTTACCTAACTTCTATAGAACGACATAGATTATTACGAAGGGAAATATTTTTAAAACGTCTCATAGCCTCTTACTCATAGTCATGGTGCACAATGCAATCATGAATAAGACTCTAATCAACGAAGTATGTTGGATACCAAGGACCATTAACAACCTAGTACTCTAACACCAACTTTTTCACTATCCAAGCCTAGGGCCTAGAAGTGACACGGTGAATGGGGAACCCGAAGGAACCCCAAGCAAGCCTCTTAACATATCATTACATATCCTTAGTCGCGGAAGCAATTAAACAAAAATAAAAGAATAAAAATAAGAGCAAAGGGACTAAGGGAAATCTTTCATATCCTAAAACATTAAATGAGTCAAAGAGAATCAAGCTTATAGCATCATTACGTGACTTGTCCAATAACACCTTTAAACATAGAACTTAGCGAGGGCCAAGACAAGCAACTGGGCTCACTCTCATAGTCAAAAGCATATAATAAAGGAAAGACAGTCTTTATACATAGCATAAGATCTTTTATACATAGCATAAGATCAAAGACATTGTCCCAGAAATTGAGGACTCACCAACTTACTTTGTAGAGATAGTACTAGGCATGGGGAGGATGAGAATGATCATGAAGAGCGCTGGTTCCTACATGGTAACATCATCTAGGCATAGAGTATGCATTAGTGCATTTGACTATACCAAGTATATAGGATGCAATGCAACAAGAAATAGGCAATATAGTTAAAATCCAATATCATAAGCAATGGATAGTATAATAACGATATTACATGTATGAATGATGCTTGAAGTAAAACATGCTTATATAGGACATATTACATGTTATTATATGTGAAGGAAGAGACTATCGTCATGGATAAAGCAACTTAGTACTTGGAATTAAAGGTAGACCATCCCTTAGAAGTGATAGAGGAATCAACCCCTCAATTGGTTGATGCACATGACCACCTTCCATTGAAAGTGATTGAGGTATCAACCCCTAAATTGGTTGATGGATTACCACCCCCATCCGAGGAGATTGAGGTATCAACACCTCAATTGGTTGACAAATACAACCACCCTCTACCGAAGGTGATTGATGTATCATCCTCTCAATTGGTTAATGGCTCACCAACCCCATCCAAGGCTATTAAGGTATCAACCCCTCAATTGGTTATGGTCAACTCACAACCATATAGATACATATCATGAAATCAACACACATATATCATCCTTTCATCATTATAAAGTCACTTAACTTAAATACCAAGCATTAAGCCTTCAACAACTCAAGATACATTACCTGGACATTTTATCAAACTCTTGGCGGGTCTGCAATACTAGTATAAAACTATGCAATTCAACAGTGAAATCATGCATGTAAACCTAAAGTAAATCAACCCACCAATAGTAGGTAATACCATCATGCAATATACATCGAAACCTTTCATCAAATCTCAAGATAGATCCAAGATTTATAGCTCAACACATGCTCAAACAGTCATACTTTTATGAAATCCCAACATAGTTCATAGTCAAATTCGTAGTAAGTAAGACCCATAAGGAAAATAACATAGAAACATGCACTTTATGTAAAAGGAAGCTTGGGCACCATGAGTGAAAGGGCTCAATGTTTGAAATCTACATACTTAAGATTTAGAGAATTCCTTCATGAAGATTGAGATGAGAACTTGAAGCTTGAGTGAAATCCTTAAGATCCGAAGTGAGTTTTGGCATTTGAATTTTGAGTGAAATATTTGTATAAGTGTGTGAGACAGTATTGGGGAATGTCTTGAATGATATGGGTTAAAAAATGACTAAATATAGGTATTTTTATGCATAAGAAGGCTTAGTCCCAAAACCCCAAAGCCTTAGGCCAAAATAAAAAATTGGCAACAAAATAAACTGCGCCACGACAGGTTCAAGTCGCAGAATAGTGGCAGACTGCTACTGGAATTGCAAAATTGGCGAACTTCATTTTTTACTATGAGTCCTCTAAAATTGGGGTTATACCCATCTCCTACTCAATTTTGTCCCTTGAATAAGAATATGATGTCGAATTTTCTATATCACACATTATTTTGAGATGTATGGAATTTATGATTATGGGCATTTCTAAGGCACAATTTCGAGAATATTTTTGGATCGTTTCATATATATATATATATATATATATATATATATGTACGTATGTTGAATTCATAAAAAGTATCTATGATGTTTCAAGTTAAAGAACTTGTTCAGGGGGTGTCATGCCTCAATCACTTTGTTGAGAGGGTCCCATGTCTCAATCACCTTGACGAGGGGGTGTCAAGCCTCGATTGCCTTGTTGCGAGGGTGTCAAGCATTAGTTTCCTTTTTGAAGGTGTGTCAACCCTTAATCACCTTGTCTAGGGGGTCTCAAGCCTCAGTTGCTTTGTTGAGAGGGTACCAAGCCTCAGTTGCTTTGTTGAGAGGGTACCAAGCCTCAATCTTCTTGTTGGGGGATGGTACGCCCGTACTACCAATCGAGGGGTATATACCACAATCACCTTTTAAGGGGGTGGTATGCCTTGGAGTTCGAGTAATAGTTTACTTGGTCAATGATGATGATCTCTTCCTACATATGTAATATGTTTTATATAAGCATGTTTTACTTTAAGCATTGATCATGCATGTCATGTTGCTATTACTCTTATCCCTTGCATATTGTAATGCATTTTGACTATGTTACCTATCTCTTGTTGCATTGCATCCTACATACTTAGTATATTCAAACGTACTTACGCATACTCTATGCCTACATGATTTTACCATGTAGGGATCGGAGCTCCGTTTGATCATCCTCCTCCTCCACATGGCTAGTATTATCTCTTAAAGTAAGCTTTGGTGAGTCCTCAACTCCGAGGACAATATCTATTGATTTCATGTTATGTAAAGACTTGTTTCATTTGTTGGATACTTCTGACGATGAAGGTGAGCCAGAAAAGTATCATGGCCCTCGCTCAATTCAATGTTCAGAGGTGTTGTTGGAAAAGTGATGTAATTATGCTTTGAGATTTGACTCTTATATTCTATACAAGTATTAAACTCTTTCCCTTAGTCTCGAATCACCTTATTTATGTCTATATTGTTGATATCTTGCTTCCGCGACTAAGGATGTGCGTATGATATATTAAGAGGATTGTTTGGGGTCCCTTTGGGTTCCCCATTCGCCATGTCAGGTCTAGGCCCTAAGTATGGGTCATGACACAAGAGTTTCCAGTTCTATGTTGAATGAGATATGACCTGAGTTTTTACACTGTGTAATGTTCTGTGAACCCAGAGTAAGTCTCAATATATGAGATAGACTGTACTTCCTTATAGATGTCCTACGATAAGATTTCTCGAATGAATTGTGCTAATAATCTTTGTTCCAAGACCTTTGTGTGATCCGACCTTCCAGTCTTGCTAGGAGTGATGGTATTCATGCCTAAAAATGATGTTTGAGATAAGGTGTATATTCTAGATATTGAGTTCAAAGTCTTTTCTTAAGAGTGATGTACTAGAATATATCTGAGTATTTGCATTTTTCATGGTATTCATGCTTATTTTGCATGTGGAGTAGTAGTGGGATTTTGCCAAAGGGGGAGATGACGAGTTGCTCTAGGTCCAAATTGTGATACTGGTGGTAGTAGACTAAGTGAGGGTAGATAAGGAGCAGAGAATGTGTCTTTATTGTGATATTCGTGCTAAACTTATACCATGTAGGGGTACAGAAAGGGAGGAGAAAAGAGAGTTAGCCAAAGAGGTTCACAGACTGGCATGGTTGGGAGTTCAATTAGACAAATCAGGCAATGGAGGAGTTCTTGCGCATAATAGGTCTGTATCATCTCTAGTAGTGGAGATGAAGGAGAAACAAGATCAAGATCCTATCTTATTGCAATTGAAGGAGGATATCTATAAGCAGAAGATGGTGGCTTTTGCCAAAGAGGGAGATATCAAGGTTGATTGTGTGTCTCAGATATTGAGACGTTAGAGAGATGATCATGGCAGAGGCCCACAAGTCTACATGCTCTATCCACCCTGGGCTGACCAAGATGTACCATGACTTGAGGGAAGTCTACTGGTGGAGTGAAATTAACAAAGACATTGTTGAGTTTATTTCCAAGTTCAAAATTGCCAACAAGTTAAAGTTGAGCACCAATAACCATGTGGAGTAGCTCAGATCATTAAGATCCCAGAGTGTAAGTGAGAGATGATCAACATAGACTTCGTTACAATCTTACTAAGGTACCATAGGGAGCATGATTCGATTTGGGTGATAGTTGATCAGATGAACAAATCTACACACTTCTTGGAAGTTAAGATGACTGACACGGTGAAGGATTACACCAGACTATACATAAAGGAGATTGTTAGATGGCATGGAGTCCCTCTGTCTATCATCTCAGATAGAGGATCTCAATTCACTGCGCAGTTTTGTAGATCCTTTCAATAGGGTATAGCTATGATGATACACCTTAGAATTTATTTTCACCCTCTGACGAGTGGCCAAGAAGAGCATATTATTCAGATGTTGGAGGATATGTTAAGAGCCTACCCATTGACTTTAAAGGTAATAAGGATGATCACTTGCCTTTGATAGAGTTTGCTTACAATAACAGCTTCTATTCAAGCATTTAGATGGCCACATATTAGGCACTTTATGGGAGAAGGTGTAGCTCGCCTTGGATGGTTTAAGGTAGATGGAGCAGAGTTAAGTGGATCAGACCTGGTTCACTAAGTTGTCGAGAAGGTGAGGATTATTTGAGAAAGGTTGAGGACTGTACAGAGTTGAAAAAAATCCTACATGGGTGTTAGAGGAAGAGACTTAGAGTTTGAAGTAAATGATTGGGGATATTTGAAAGTGTTGCCTATGAAATTAGTAATGAGGTTCAGAAAGAAAGGGAATTTGACTCCATGGTACATTAGGCCTTATCAAATCATAAAGAGAGTAGGCAATGTGGCATATGAGTTAGAGCTACCATCAGAGTTAGCGACCATCCACCCGGTCTTCCATGTTTCCATACTTAAGAAGTGTTTGGGAGGCCCACAGTTGGTAGTGCCTATTGAGAGTATTAGAGTGAAAGACAGTCTGAGTTATGAGAATATTTCTATCCAAATCCTTGATTATCAGTCTCACAAGTTAAGAACCAAAGAGATTTCATCTGTCAAAGTATTGTGGAGGAACCAATTCGTAGAAGAAACTATTTGGGAGATGGAGGCGGAGGCAGATATGAAGGCCAAATACCCTCATTTATTCCTTCTTGCAGATATGACAGAGTTGATGATAATGAATTCCCTCTAAATTTTTGAATTCCCATTCCTTGATTTCTTCCTTCATTTTTAGTATGATAGACAATAGAGTTCTAGAGTTCAAGTGAGAATTGATGTGTTGTATTGACTTGTTGAATTTCTTGATTTATTAATTGCATGGTTGACATGAGAGCTAGTTGATTGTTAGGGTCCATAGAGATTCATGCCTTAACCTAAATATCTAGATTTCTCATCATTCGAGGATGAATGATCCTAAGGGGTAGATAATATAACACCCCCTAATTTCTTCTACCTAGTCTGGAGTGAATGCATAGATGATGCTGAGAAAAGACTGAGAAAAACTGTAGAAGAAGGTTCACAAGGACTATTTATGACTCGTAGATAATTTTATGACTTGTTGAATGGCTCTCGTGAAATCTCCAGATGACTTGGTGAAATTTTCTAAGCTTGAGGCCTATATACAAGAGGTGGTCTACGACTCATAGAATCATTTTTATGACTTATAGAGGAGGTTTTGTGACAAATTTCAGTAACTCAAATTTCAGGACATCTAGTTTTCGAGAGGTAGTTATGACTCATAAAATATTTTATGGCTCATTAAAAGAGGTCTCACGCCAATTTCCAGTAGCTAAGATTTTCATATCCCTCATTCACGAGAGGTTGTCTACGACCCATAGAATGCTCTACGACTCATAGGAAGGGTCTCATAGACTCAGAAGACAATTTTTAAGAGGGGTATTGTCGTCCATTCAATTCCTATTTAATTAAATCCTTGGTTGTTTCAGGCTTGAACAAAGCCTTAAAATATAACCCTAGGTGTATTATTCACCATTCTTCATCATAAGGGTTTCTTGAGAGCATTAGAAGAGGGAGAAGAGCAAGAGTTCTTGATTCTAGCACGAAGATCGATTGGAGTGTGGTTATTTCTTCTCTACCCAAGTATGTAAGGCTTCCTAAAGTGTGGACTACATTCGTTCACACGACCCTTTAATCTTCTTAAGTCAAGAATTTGGAAAGAGTTGAGATTTGGGGAAATTCTGTTACCCTAATACTGAGATTCTTGCATTTATTATGATTTCTCCTGATAATGTATGAGGTACTAAAGCGTAGGAAACATATTGAACATAATCACTTACACTACTATGAAACTTACTTGCATTGCATGATGAGTCAAATTTGAATGAGTCTAAATGACCGTATGAGTCTGAATTGAGTTTGATTTTCTGTATTGATTGACTGAGTTGATGAGTAATTGAGACGAGTTGAGATGAGTCACCCCAATTAGGTTGAGATTTTAGTTGATTGACTGAGCATTGAGGATTGAGTTGATTGATGAGTTAAGCATATTTTAGTCTTGGGAAGAGTATCGAACACCGAGCTGGGAATAAGTAAACATCTACTTTAACCACAGAACTACATTGCAAGCGCAGGATAGCCGTGTAGCTCATTCTGGTGACTCTTATCCCAAAAGTGCACATTTACTATGGATCCATGAGAGAGTTAATCATCCTTTACCAAGGCACATTTAGAATGGGCGTGGCAACAACGTCACCTTCGTTGTGCATCACCAAACTAAAGGTGATGTGAATGGATGTTGGTTAAGAGAAACTCCTAAGCAACCTTGATTGAGCATTATAATTTCAAACTGACTTTATTTTCACTGAAAGTATTTTAAAAGCATGATTTACTTTATACTTCCATGAACTGAATTGAGCATGAGTTGCTTAATCGAGATGGGTGAGTAGAGCGTTATTTTCTTGAGCTATTTTATATACCAATATATTCCATGTACTGACGTCCATTTGGAGCTGCATTGTTTTATGATACAGATACATATGATAGAGGACTTCAGCCCACGCACTGTTGAAGTCTTGATCAGTGCATTCCAGAGTTGGTGAGCCCTCCTTGCATTCCCGAAGGAGCCCTTTTTATCTTTTACTTCCATTGAGTACTTTATTTTCTTTGATTTGGGGTGTCCATGGCCTATTATGGCACCATCTAGATTGTTGAATAAAGGCTTCATAGATACTGAGTAGAGGATATTATTGAGTATTTTGTATTTTCAAACTTATTCTTTTGAGGCTATGAGATAGGAGAGTTATGTTTATCATTAATGATGTTCAAATATTTGAGTTATTCTTCCGCTGTTGAGTTGATATGACAATGAGGCCAGGTGGTTCTCTTGAGGAATCAACAATGCTTTGCAAGTGCCATCTACGCGAAGGGTACCCTCTCAGGGTGTTGACAATAACTTACCATAAGACATTCAACATCATAGAAGATTTACATACATATTTAATTAAATTATGGGGGTACATGTACAAAGGTTTAAAATCATGAAATTTAAAAGTGAATGACTTGAGAAGTGTAAAATAGAACCACTTGAACATTATTCAAAATAACAAACCAAAAGTATACCAAGACTTAATTAGGGTATTATCAAACCCTCATAAAAATCCATATATTTGACATGGCTTTACGATGCATAATCATGTACAAAGGTATAACATCATAAATCTCTTCAAATATTATCATATAAAAGTGTTCATAAAAACATCCATAAATATTAATAAATTTCATGTAGATGAGGAAGAAGAATTGTTCAACATGTTGAGGAAAGGTTTCCATAATCAAATCTACATACCTTGTGGGATTTTATGGGAGGAAACTTGATTTGGAGATACAAGAACCGAAACCCTAGCTTGCACCTCACACTTGAATACCTTGAATGAGTTTGAGAGTGTTTTGGGAGAATTTTAGACTCAGGATATTTTTATAATGGAGTGGGAAGGAGTTGTTTAGGGTTGTATAAGGCTGGAAGAGACTCATTTGAGGTTTAAACGATGTGGCATAGGCTTAGGAAATTTTAAAAGGTCAAATTTGCCTTTTTCTAAAAGTTTGCTCGACAAGACCATCAGACCCCTATTATGGGTCGTGGTCCAATCTATGGGTCCTAGGAAAGGGGTTTCGTGGTATAAGATTTTGGACCCTCAGAAACCTTCTCTCTTCCTCAGCCATGACAGGTTCTACAAGCTCGTGAGTCAATTTATGGGCCGTACGATATCTCGTATACTCAACATCAGAAATCATTATTTTCACCAAGTCTGGCCAATACTCCATGAGCCCTAGATACGACTTGTGGTGACGTTTACAACCCATAGGCCTTTTGGTAAACTGGCTGGTACTTGAAAAATTTTTAGATTTCATTTCTTAGGCATTTTTACACCCTCCAACATGTAGGGTCTTACAAAATACCACAACAAACATATCAAGGTAGGGTTTAAAGACCCTATTCATGAGTTCCATAAATATTAATGGTACATTAGTCGGGCAAAACGACATCACCAAAAATTCAAAATGCTCATACCTTGTCCACAAAGTCATTTTAGCAATATCACATTCCTTTACCCTTATTTGATGGTATTCGGATCGAAGATCAATCTTAGATAAATAACTAGCCCCTTGCAATTGATCAAATAAGTCATTTATCCTTGGTAGCTGATACTTATTCTTTAGGGTGACCTTGTTGAGTTTCCGGTAGTTGATGAACATTCTAAGTAAGAAATCCTTCTTCCTTACAAACAACACCAAATGCACCCCAAGCTGGTGACTTGCTAGGCCTAATAAAACCCTTATACAACAAGTCTTTCAATTGATCCTTTAATTCTTTCAATTTCGTCAGTGCCATGTGGTAGGGAGGAATGGAAATGGGTTGAGTATTGGGTAGGAGGTCTATACAAAAATCAATTTTCCTTTCTGGAGGAATATCGAGGAGCTCATCGAGAAAGACTTTAAGAAACTCATTGGCCACCGACTTAATAGGAGGGACTTTAAACTCAACATTTCTATCACTACCCAAAAATAGATGTGATGGCACTCATCGTTTCCCATCAAGATAAGTCAGCCAAAATCTCAGTTATAATGATAAATTGTGGAAGGATAATGAAATAAAGGTTTAATTATAGATAATATGTCCACTTAATTAGAAATCCCCAAAACGTAGTTATCATGTGCACAAGCCTCTAATGTATTACAATAGATTTGACAGAAAAATACAATTCCCAAATTATGTTTTCTCTAAATTAGAACAAGATCATTAACAGGAGGATGAGGCTCACTAGGATGACAAATAGATACCTCACTCATCTCCACAGAAAGCCTTGGATATAAAGAGAGGAGAGAGTATCACAAAGATCCGAGTGCACAACCTACAAAAATGTAGAAGCAAGGGGTAAGTACCAACCAAACAGTACCCAACAAGTAAACTACTAAACGCAAAGTAAAGTAATATAGAATACGAGTACTCCTAACACTCCAACCAAAGTTGCACAACTACAACTTGCATAAAAACCATCCTAACCAAACAATTCACAATTTGCATATCGTATAGCTCAGCAATATAACACCAGCAATTATAGATCCATAACATAAGGGATTAAGTTCATCCATCACAAGTTTCACAAAAGGCGCTCACAAGTTCATAAATGATAAAGATGTACAATGCAATCCAATAGAATAATGCCTAGCCTAGTGATACACACCTGCTATCTCTCAGTCGGGGATCCATGGGGGACTTTTACTCCATACATCCATCGCAGTGTGTAACATGACCCTCGAAATATAGTATCTATCACGGCGTGCAATACAATACTCGAAATATAGTATCCGTTGCGATGTGTGATATGATCCATGAAATATAATATCCATTGTGGCATAGGACACGCTCTTGAGATATAGCATCCATCGCTGCATGCGACATGACCCTTGAAATATATTATCTGTCATAGCGTGCGACACGACCCTCAAAATATAGTATCCGTCATGACATACGACACGTCCCTCAAAATGGTACATCATCTTTAATTCTTATTCTTTCTTAGTTCACATAACCCTTGTCCCACAATTAATACAAATATGTATGTTTACATCGTCATGAGAAGATGACTAATTATAACACAATGCACAATTCACAATAACATAGTCTTGATACCGCATCAACATTAACTCAATAATTCAAAATCATTCTCAACACCTCACACAAGGAAACACGGGATTCAATATACTTATCAAAAGTTGAGAAATTCACTTGCCTTAATAATTGGACACTTACTGCGGGACTTGAGCCTTACTCTTTCGTATAGAATCCATAACACCATGATCTAGTCAAATACATAATCACAATAAGAATTCAAAACTAACAATACCCATATTACTATACATCTAGTTAGACCTAAAACTAATCAATTTCATAATAAATTCTCAAATTATTTTCAAGCCTAGGGTTAAGTCTCAATTTCTGCAAATAACAACCTAATGGAATTTCATTTAATACATTACAATTATACTTTAATCATCTATCTCAATATATCAAAACTTACTTATAATTGATAACATAATGATTGTTAAAAATTGTTGTCACTGGTCACAAAACCCGTGTCAGCAACATCGAAACAAGGGTTACCCCTTTGGAATCTATAATCCAATGTACTATGGCTATAAGAATCATATCCAATGATTACTACATAATTGGGTCATTATTACACATCTTAAAAGTCATGTCATTATTTCATTAAGGTTTGCCCATTGTCCTTTTCTCAATCTCTCAAACAACAACACAATTATTCTATCCAAATATATAAAAGTATAAGATATCCAGCAAAATAGTACTAAAGTAGAATGGGTAGGAATTTTCATAGGAGACTTACTCAAAGCAATGGCTCTCTTTTGTAATTTGCACGTAACCGACATAAGAATTCTAAACCCTTCTCATCTTCTTTTAATTTTAAAAGTGATGACTTTCATTTATCTATTTTTACTATACATGGTATAAATAGTATAGGATGTCAACTAAATCAACATTTAGTCCCCTAATTAAATTAGTTACCTAAAGTTACCCATAACTTAAATAATTTTAGTAATTGAATAGTCCAAACTACCAATTTAAAACTTTTTTCAAGATAAATTGTAAAAACCCCAAAAAGTGCCTGAAAATATACCTTGAAAATGTTTGAAATTGTAATTTTCATATATCTAAAAATTCATTCGTTATTTCAAAATTTTGACTTCATATTCTTGTTTAGGGGGTCAAATTGAGTGCGAAAAGGGTCTAACCTTGATTTAAGAGTAAAAGAATAACAATTATAAATTGGTTAGGATTGATTTCCAGAGAGCTTTCCGTGATATCTCCACGATGTGCCTTGGGCATGCCATAGTGTAGAATCGTCTCCGCGCCCTCTCCTCGACGCGGAGATATGTAATTTCCTGGTAGTGATTTTTAAGTGCGGTCCAAAATATTCTAAGTGCTAGGCCCAACTTTCCCAAATGTGGTTTTATCCATACTTAGTCAAATTTCACCCTTATATCATTGTAAACATGTCACGACCCAACCCAGGGCCCGTGACTAGTGCCGGTTGGGCACCCAGACATACATTGACTCCGAAGGCTAACTTAACCCCCAGGAAATCTACCGAA
>JAOTQR010000007.1:8478591-8490465 GCA_025774065.1 Solanum ossicruentum | reverse complement strand
GACATATTTTTACATCCACAAGCATATGAAAGAACCCTAGAATCTCCACCAATAGCGCCATCACCAATAGAACCACCATTACCACCAACATCAAAACACTAGCACCTTTACCAACAGTTGCACCAGCATCACCATCAATATAAACATAGTTTTTGAATGTTGTTATAGCATCATTCGCAACACTAACAATAACTTCATTAATAGTTCTTGAAGCATCAAACTCCTCTCAACCACAGATAAATTTCTTTTAATATTCGATGCTCCAACCAAATTCTTTTGAAGCTTTTCAAGCTTGGGATCTATCTTCTCTTGTTTCAAAGGAACAAATTCACCAATATATTTCATCTCCATGTCAGTGGTTGAAGGAGCTATCCAAGAGTACACAATCTATGCAAAAATATAAATAGCTATAACAATTATTGAAGATAGGTATAACAATTGCATAAATTATTGCAGTAACTAATGTGACAACCACAGTAATTGTTTAGACTAGGCACAACAACTGTTGAGACTAGGCACAGACTAGCCAAATAATTTAAGTGTGATAATTGCACTAAGTATTTTGTTCAACATAATTTAGCAACTGCTATTATAGCTATGACAATTGTTGAGAAAAGGCATAATAATTGCAGAAATTATTTCAACAACTGTTGTGACAGCCACAATAATTGTTGAGACTAGACACATGCTAGTAAATAATTGTTGAATATAATGCAAAATGAGGATGAGAAATCTTACCAAGTCAGATGAGGGATCAAACAAATCATCAATTTTAACAAAATTATTTTTCCTTGCATTCAGCCATCTACGAATCACAGATAAGTTTCTTCATCTGATAAATGTTTAAACAGACGCCGAAGTTGGAGAATAGCTTCAAATATCCAAACTTATATAAAATAATATCATCACATATCAAAATAATAAACCAGACATTAATAAAGATGAAAAAATACTGAACGAAGAACAAAAAATAAAGTTTACTATGAAAGCTTAAGGAAAGCCAAAAAGATCGATATTTTCCCTGTTGAGTTCAATTCCTTCGACGGATATTCAATGGTGAGTGTGAAGCTTTCACGACCCCATGAATAGTCATGAAATGCTTTACGATCGGTGCAAAATTCAATCCAGTCCAGTCGAAATTCTTGTGCATTGATCCTGTATACAAAGAATAGTATGCGCGAATCAAAGTAAGCACAGTAACTTCTTGCAATTTTTCTTAACCTCCCTGGAGTTTAGAAGGGCAATCAAATCATTCTCTTTGAAACTTTTTGCCATTAACATACGCAATTGCTTGCGCCTTCCAATAACATTAGAACTAGAACTCTTTAATAACTTCTCCAACAGATCAGCAGTACTAAGCGTTTGATGACAGTTTATGCCAATCATGATTGCAAAATTTTTCATGCCGAAACAAACTGGCATGCCACAATAATTGATCCAAAATATATTTTTTATTACAAATAATTTTTTGTCGAAGAAGTTGATATGCCAAGCTCATAGAAAATTTTGAATTTTTTTTTCTTCAGATATGTTTAAATACTTCCCAAATATAGAAGATCGAAAGTATCTTTCCAACTTTTGTGCCACCAGAATCTTTCTAAAAACAACAAAAAGTTTTTCCATACTTGATTGAATCACAATATCACCTTTTAAATTTACTTCGTGATTATCCAAGTATGTTTGCAAAATCATAGTTTGAAAATTTGACGATTTAATAGCAACATCTGTTGAAGGAGGAGGAGAATCAACAGTGAAAGCTATAGGGACATTGTCTGATTTGCTTGCTTGTTTGAAGCTGAATCAGCTTCATCACATACATTTTCTTCTTTTTCTTCTTCTTGTTTTGAAGAAGAACCAGCTTTATCCCTTGTCAATTGTTGTTGAGTCTCAGACTCCTTATTTATTTGTCTAGGAGTTGAGGCTACCTCATCCTCATAAAACGTTGTGATATCACAATGTGAAGTAGACGTTTTTGCTTCCACTACTATTTTTGCTTCTATTTGGGATTGTGGATTAAGTCTGCTAGATTTACACATAGGTTTGTTTGAAACACTGTCTTTTTGTCTGAGCCACTTTATCGACACAAATGAAATAAAACTAAATTAGCATAATTAATTCTTCAATAAAATAGAAAAACAAACTATAACAAATAATTTACGATGCATCACTGACTGAAGTTATTACAACAACTTAAAATGTTAATTAGATAATAATTAACAATCAAATTACTCAATAATTTGCTAAAAAGTTTCTTAACAACTTCAACAATTGCTAAATCATGCAACTCACTTGCTGAGAATTTTGTTTAACAACTATAAAAATTGTAAAATCAGACATTCTACTTGTTAAAATATTTTTAAGCAAATGCAACAATTGTTGTTGAAGGCTGTCCACTTGTTAATTTATTTTCATCAACTCTTAAACAACTCTTATGTAGCTGTACTTTTAATTTCTTAAATTGTTACCTTAACTTAAGTTACTACAACAACTTAAGGTTGCAAGTTTAGTAATTATTTTATCAAGTATTTCAATTATTGGGACTTATTAAACAACTAAATGATTTTTCTACAACAACTTCATTAAATTCAGTCAATTTTCATTCATCACTGTCACAACACTACCACAGTAATGAATATAAGTACAACTACTTGTGCAGTTGCTTAAGTTGCAGCAAAGGTTGCAACTATTAAGTTCAGTCGATTTTAATTTATCATCGTCACAACACCACCACAATAATGAATACAACTAGAACTACTTAACCACTTGCTTAAGAGTTGCTTAAACAATTGCTTAACAGTTGCTTAAGTTCAGTCAATTTTCATTTATCAATGTCAACACCACCACAATAATGAATATAATATTATTAAAGTGAGTGACAAAAACAAAAATTTTGAAGAAAGAAATAAAACAAATACAACAAACACATGCATATTCTTCTTTTTCTTTTTACATTATGAAAACTCAAAATCCTAATTATTGAGAAATATCAAGATCCTAACTATGAAGAAATATTTTCTCTTTTACCTCAATAATGATGACAACAAGAGACGGAAGTGAAGACGAGAACAACGACGATAAGCAAAGCATAGAACGAACAAAGGAGAAGACGATGAAGACCTTAAAGACAAAAAAGAAGTCTGATTTTGATTGATCTCTTTTTGAAAAAATGAAAAAGAGATTTTTTTACTTTTCTTGGGAAAGAAGTGATGAATGATTTTGATTTGAAAGTATTCTGTAGGTCTCATAAGAAAAAAATAATTAAAATTTTTAAAAATTACATATCACCTCCAATATAAGTTAAAACACTTGGATTAATTGGGCTCAATCAAGTTATCACTTTTTTTTTTAATTGAAAACATTTTTGTCCCCTCCCCCAAATTTCTGAAAAACCACCATCCAAACAAAAGTTGAGCCTGAAATTTAACAAATTTGTGATCCAGCAACCGGGACAGACAAAAGCTTCTAATCATGGGAGAGAACTCGAGCAGGAAGAAGAAAAGAAAACAAGAAGAATCAGCCACTTCCTCGTCTGAATCATTTTCCGAATCCGACTACGAAATTGATAGCTCTTCCGAACATGAAAAGCGGCGGAAGCGTCGGCACAAACGTCGTCGCGAGGAGGAGAGGAGTCGGAGGAGCTCCTCAAGGAGCGATAAGCACGGAGAGAGGACGAAGAGAGAAAGGAAGCATATGAAGAAGCGGAAGCATAGAGGCGGCAGCAGCAGTAGTAGGAGATCGAAACGAGAGGGGAAGAGGAGGTACTTGGATTCTAATGAGTCCGACTCCGGTTCCGGGTCGGACTACGATGATTCCCAGCCCAAACGGTCGAGGGAGAGCCCTGAGGATGTGGTCAAAGGCATATTACGGGAGTTCCCTACTGTAGCTGGTGATTTGGAACAGGTACTATATTTTAATTGTTCGTTTCGTAGTTAGCTAATTAATTGTAGTTCTTATAGTTATTGCTACTTCTTTTCAAGTTATTATTATTACTACTCATTTTTTCCCATGGTGTGATAATGGAAGAAAATACAATAATAATTAGTTTAATAAAGAAAATATCATCATCAAATTTTATAGTTCAGCAATTGATACATATAAATTCATAGAAGTTGTAAAGACCAAATTTTGTTCTTAAACGGATGTGTATTAATTCACTTATGAAGCTTTCATCTCTGAGCAACTTAACCAATTTTTGATCCTAAAGCAGACATATATATCAATGTACTTCTCTGAACAAAAGATTTATGTATCTTGAAACTACACGAGAAATAGTACTAGTGCATTTGAGATTCTTAATGGTAGACTTTTTCCTTTGATTCTTGTTGAGGAAAAATTGAAATACAAGGAGTAGAAATTAAGCAAACGGTTCCATCTGTTATCAAGTAATTTATCTTTAGGGTTGTGGTAAGTAAATAAATTGTTTTACTAGAAATGCTATTTTAATTGATGGAGTTGGATAGTATGGTTGGATGGAACTCGTTTTTCTTTGAGAAGTGAGGTATGTGTTAAAACAGGCACTAAGAAGTTGCAAGGAACAAAAAGCATGAGATGTTAACAAAATTCTTATCAAAATTCATAAAGATGAAACAGAAACTTGGAACAACTCCCTTTCCACTTTCTGGAGTTCCGTTTAGGAGCTGGCGGTTTCTTTATCTTCATAAAAGTAGTTATCACATTCTAACTCTAGCTCAATAGTATTGCTGAGTTTTGCACTGAATCGAGCAACCTGCATTCCTTCAATATGGAGGAATTAGAGAGTCCAAGTTAAGTAAATTGCTTACAGTGTCCATGAATTACGCCATCTCACAGTTTGACAATCCATTTATGTCTTCTCTTTTCTTCTGACAAAGGTTGCTGAAAATAGCTACGACTTCTTTACTCTTTGCTGTAGAGTTCTTGTGTTAAATCAGGTCAAGTAGGAGCCTATAAAGTGAAAATTCTGACTTTCAGATATGAGTTTTTTTTTTCCAAATGATCTGCCAAGAAATCCGAAAACAGTCGATCTATGTTTTAAACATAGGGGTCAGGTTGCATACATCCGACCCTCCCTTACCCCGCAATGGGCGGGGGCCTTTGAGGCAATGGGGTAATGTTGTTGTTGTTGTTTGATCTGCCAAGAAAAGGCTGCGTTGTGCATTCTTTCCAGGACCTTATAAAGTGAACAGATTAATGAATTCCAGAATATTCTATCTAGAGTCCGAAACCTATTTGAGCTATAAAAAGATTAAATTGACACAAATAAGCTATATTTTTAGTGTAGTTTTTTTCCCATCTGCCAAGAAAAGGCTGCGTTGTGCATTCTTTCCAGGACCTTATAAAGTGAACAAATTAATGAATTCCAGAATATTCTATCTAGAGTCCGGAACCTATGTGAGCTATAAAAAGATTAAATTGACACAAATAAGCTATATTTTTAGTGTAGTTTTTTTCCCATTTTATAAAAAAAACTCAAACGGCAAATGTTAAAGCTATTAACCTCTGATTTTGATATAAAATGGAACTTTTTCTTCCACTTTACAAAGAAAAGTTTACTTTGCCAAACCTTTCAGTTTCTTTCTCAAATTTCATAGCGCTAGTTCCTGACCTGACAGCCCAACCCATATTAAAAATTCAAAGATTGATTAAAAGGTTGACCCTGAATTTTTAATTTTTGTACAATAACTCATTTAGATTGTATTTCATACATGTACACGTACACACAATGTCTACACAATCAAATACTTTTTGTAGAAATTATAACCCAATATAATTTGATCTTCAACTTCAAAATTAAAAATTTAAAAAGAATAGAGTGAAAAAAAATTTAACGATAGTATGTAGTAGCTTGAATGCGAAATCATCTATGGCATTATATGATTAATTAATTTGAGGTATTATGTCTTTAGAGTAGATTACCAGTTTTTCAAAATTGGAGGATGTAAATCATATTTAGAAAAAGTACATTCAAATTTTAAATATTCTTTGTAGAAAATATGGCCAAATGCCATATTAACTTTAAAATTTCAAACAAAGTGAATAAATCTTTGGTTTTCATAGCCAAAGCACCAAATGCCTAATAAGTGCCTTAACTTGACTCTTACAAAATTTTAAAAATAAAAAGAAAATTTTGAATTTTATGATATTATTTAAAATGTGTAAACTTTTATAAGTTTAATGGTCTTAAAAATTTCTTGAACATAAAAGAGAAATATACTTTCTGACACAATTAAAAAAAAGACTCTTAAATTAAAGTAGAGCAATTTTAAGACTCTTAAATATGACCTTCTAATTTTTAATATGGGATAGAATTGTTGAATCGTGGGGTTGAGAACTATCGTAGTGTGGTGAAATTTAAGGAAGAAGGTGAAAAATTCGATAAACTTTTCTTATAAAGTGGAAGAATTTCTACCGTTTTATAAAGTGGAAGAAAAAGTTCTGTTTTATATCAAAATTTGACGTTAACAACTTTAATGTCTGCCGCTTGAATGTTTTTATAGAACGGAAAGAAAACTACACTAAGCCTATTTTAGTTACATTCTAAAAATGTGGTTCATTTGTGTCAAGTTTGTCTTTTTATGGCTCAAATAGGTTCCAAACTCTTCTATCTATAGGTTATCGCCAGCAATATCCTAGTTTTTGTTTAAGAGAATCCCTTTTCCACTTCGTTTTAGTGAGTATATACATGAACTATTTGTTTTCTGTAGGCATGTAGGAATACGTGTGTTCATGAGCATTCCAATGTGTATAGAAGATTGGGCTACGTTCATAGTGAACATATTATGTTGTAGAGTCTATACTTTCTGTATATTGCTTGTAAAAAAGTTATTTACCTTATCAAAGAAACTTGTGTTCAGAAGCTTCTAGTAAAATAGCATTAAATATGTCCTTAAATTAAGGATTTGGTATAGTTGGCCGACATAGTGTATTTATCCCTCTCCCCTACGTTTTCTTTTTCCCTTTGGTCTTTTTTTATTGCACACATGTTTTACTAGGATTAAAAAACCATGTTAATTTTATCTTCAAACGTATATTGACATATAACTATGAGCAAAATTCAGCTGATGTCCTCTGTAAATTCTATACAGCTTCTACTAATGATTGATGATGGACAAGCTGTAGATATAAAGGGTTTATCTGAAAAATTGTTGGTCAAGCATCTGCGAAAGCTGTTCCTCTCCTTAAACCTTAAGGAAACGAGTGATCATGTCTTTCTATTACCATCAAAAGCATTTCCTACTTTGGAGACAGTAGGACCCTTAATCCGCTCCCAAATGCGACTCCAAAGTCAGGAGTTTCATCAGCATGATGAGCAGTCGAAGCCATTGGATTCAGGAGTTGGACAGGAAAATTGTAATGCCAATTTGAGTTTACCAAATGAAGTATCTAGTGGTCATAATGCCAATTTGAGTTTGCCAAGTGATAATGCTACCACTTACAATGCTAATTTAAGCTTGCCTGCCGAAGAAGATACTGGCCCAAAAACGAGGTATGTTGATCTCACCCTCCTGCTCCCTTTAGCCTGCCAGCATCATGTTATGGTCGATCACACTAGCATGCTAACATTCCTTGGTTCTTTTGGCTTCGCGTAAATGGAATACAGAACATGGATGACAAGGGGGTCCAAGGAAATGTATGTGCTGACTGAAAGTGCAGCAAGGTTGTATGTGTAAAAAACAATGAGAGACCTATAGGGAAGAGGAGGATTCAGAGTATGATGAAAATATGAGACAATAGAAATAAAAGAGCACTTTTTAGGGCAATCCTATAATGAAAACTGAGGAAGGAAACTTTTCGCCTATGATTTCAAGTATGGTCTTCCCATCCGTCCTAGACTTGGTAGACAGAGTCACGTGGTACTTGTTGCTAGTGGGAGGTGGCAGGTGACCTGTGAAATTAGTCGAGATGCGTGAAAGCTAGCCTGGACACCACTGTTAGCAAAAAAATTTTCAAGTATGGTAGACTGCTAGGGAAGGAATGTTCTTTAGGCAAATAACAAAGCATAATCAATTTAATAAATATTGAAGACATTAGGGACCACAGTCAATTTCTTTGTAGGATATTCATTGCAGACGAGTTCCGTCTTTGGATAGGGTTTTGGTCTTCAAAATTGGATGGAATCAAGGGTTCTAATCACATTCGAACACATGATGACACTCAATCGAAGATTATCTAGTGGGGAAAAATATGAAAGGATGTTTGGTTGCAATGTGATTACTTGTGATGGTAAATTTTGCAGATGACGTATTGCTTTTTATCATCAGCACATTCTTTTTGTGAACTCCATCTTAATAAAATGGTGTCCTCCCTACACAACCATAAAAATAATAATTAGACATACATTTAATTTTGGAACTCTACCAGCATGTAACTAAGTATGACAATTCGTTAACTTTTCTACTTCACAAATTGTAAAAAGCAGTCATGTCCACTCGTAACTCAACTATGAGAAGGTTGGTCAAGAAGATTCCCTCCTCGTAATTTGTTATATTACATAGATAGAAGTCCATACCCCTCCCCAAACACAAAAGGAAAAAGGATTACAGTTTTCCTTCTTTACCTGAGAAAATAAATGGCAGTGATGATGGTTGAGTAGGTGGTTTCTTCTTTTATGAAAACCTCATTCGAGTCCTAATTTGTCTTATTTTAATTTGATCTCCCTTGCGCTTGTGCAGGGTGATTGGTCCTGCAATGCCTTCTGCAGAACTACTTGCTGCTGCAGCTAAGTTGACTGAAGCACAGGCAGAGCTGAGGTAATCCTTTATTCTCCATTGCAATTTATTGTGGCACTTAGATATGTACTTGTGCACTTGTGTCTTTTTTTTTTTTAAATGCTAACTGACCCTATTGGAATTTAACTTTAACTGTATTTGGAATGTGCTCAAGGGAGTAGATGATTTGATTCTTTACTTAGCCTAATCAACTAGACCGTTCTACAGTAGTGATAACAATGCGTTGTGTCGGATGCATTTTAATTCGTGTTGCTCGGACACAGGGGTAGGTACCAGATATGGGTGTAGATTTAGAGGCTGGATTCTTCATCACATAAATTTTAGGATACTGGGGTGTGGATCCGAATGCAGGTACAAGTGCTGGGATACGACTAATAAATGGATATTACAGCAAATAAAGTGTATATTTTGATTAATTATAGTTACTGTACTAAAACTAAAATTTTAATTCTTTATAAATCCCTAATATTTTATTTCTAAGATATCCTGCGTTATAGCAAAGTATTCTCATACTTTATATAACTCCTCTCTCCGTATGACATAAACCCAAAAAATAAAACCAAATACCCAATTAATCTATATTTCTATTTTCTCAGTCATAGATGTAGTTAAAGCACTGGAGGTAAGTAGACCAAATCCAGTGTGGATCCGACACCCACACCCATGCCGTGCTGACATGGGTGCGGCAGGGATTGAAGAGTCTGAGCAACTCAGATTTAGATTTCTCCCTTCAGAAACACTTTGGTTCAGAGATAGAAAAACTGATTGGTTTTGGCACATTAATACAAAAAGTACTATGAGCTTCTTAGATGATCTCATGGTTTGATCAGCCTCTCTTTCCTGTATTTTTCAGTACTTCCTGCTCTCAGAAGTTTTATAGTTATCCCTTCTACACTTACAAGCTTCAAATAACAGTTGTAGGATGTCCGGTATGTTTATACCATAATAAAGTGAACTGCACTAAGAGGGTGTTTGGGTCGGCTTATTTTTAGGTGCTGTTGGCTTTTAAACACTTTTCAATTTTTAGAGGTGTTTGGCAAATACACGTGATGTTTATAAGCACTTTACCTTAGACGTAAAAAAAGCCAAAAGTAGGTAGGTGCCTACGTTTGGCTTTTAACTTTCAAGTCACTTAAAAAAAACTTAACACCCGTAAGTGTCTCTCCTTAATGTTTCCAGGGATGTTGAGCTGGAAGAAGATACTGAATTGTTTATAGGGCCTCCACCTCCTGCTTTGGTGACGGAGGTAGAATCAGCAAACGAGGCCGAGCGTTTCGAAGAGGTTCTCCCTTCTTTTCTCTTCTTTATCAATCATCTGTTGTCTGTTTCCATGTATCTTTCTCTGTAGCAATCATACTTGTGTGATCTTTCTTAGTACCTTCAGTCTGACACAATTACACTTGAAATTTGATTTGATAATTAGTTTTATGATTATTTGACATTCCTTTTAGTTTATCTAAATCAAGTGGAACTAACCCTCTGTGAGCCATTTAAGAAATCGAAGAAGAATCTTCTATGTGGTGTTTATATGGTACTGTAAATTCTGTTTTCTTTTTAAAGGAGTGGAATTGTTCCTTCTTTTTAAGAACTGTCGGTTTTTATTTGTGTAATTGCTTTGTTGCTCTCTCTCCCTCTCTCAGATAGCAATATTAGAAATTTGCATTGCTAAAAGTAATAGAACATTGTGTTTTATTTTCTCGTTCCCACTTCACAACTTCCTTGGTCTTCCACTCTTCCTTTTCCAAACTGCTTTTTCTTTCTGTTCTGCTGTCAACTTCTAGTAGTGTTTGGGGTTCTAAATATATACGTGTAGTGAAGCACCTTTATCACAATTTTTACACTGTTGATTGTGGATCTGGGTTTGGTCATGTTCATTTGGTTAAGATGAATTGAGAGTCTTCTTTTCTATTTGGCTCTTTGTTAACAATCTTAATTGTATATAACAAGTACTTTTACTTGGTCAGGTTACAAGAATCATGGGAGCAGATGCAGACAATTCATATGATGTTTTGGGTGCGAACAGAAATATGTTGAGTGACATCATGAAGAAAAGGTAAAATGCTTGCTTGTTTGTTGAAAACTATAGCATTTTTTTTTAATTTGATTAGCATCTTTAGGTTACAATTTAATCCCTAAAGTTGTTGGTGCCTGAGGTTATAAGGTGTCTGCATATGACCTTCAATTTCTTGAACTTGAGCTAAGTTACTCCAGACTTCCTTTTTCCTGTAAATAATGCTTGATAGAATTTCTAAACCTGAATAGTCTTGGTACTTAAATATAGTTAACCCAGTCAGTGGTACATCTCCTATCTCCTAGAGAAGCGGCTAAATAGCTGCGAGCTGCTAGTTCCCTGGAGGATGGTAGTAATAATGCTCACTGACATGCCATATGTTGTTTTATTACTATAAATCAAGCTTACAAATAATGAATGATAGTAGAAGTGCAGCGATCTTTTGACTTTGCAGAATATTGATCTGAGTATCTAGTGATTTCAAGGCTGGGCAATGATACTGAATCTGAAATTTGAAGTCTATATAGATATTGTTTATCACTAGCTAATTTGAATTACTGTGTGAATACTGGATATATGTGTGTCACTGAATGCCGCAAGTATTAAATTAAATTAAAAAACACATTAAGTTACAATTTTGAATGTGATCACTGAATGTTAAACTCAAGTTGCAATCTCTGTGTATAGGTAATGTCTAATATGCAAAATACTCCTTTTTCTTTTAAGTTGATTCAAATCATATTGTTTGTTTATGATATACCATTATAAAATAAAGTTCAAGTATATCTTGAAAATTGTAACCGGGACGTGTTGTCCAAATCAACCCAGTACTAGATGTTGCCTTTATGATTACTGAAATATTCAAACATGTTTGCTTTCGTATTTTCTTATAGATTATTTTGAGATATGTTATATTACATCTATAATTTGCGATCTTTTTTATGCAATAGTAAGTCAAGTTGCTTTCATTTAAATTTGTTAAGCATTTTGCCTTCTCATACTTCTAGTTGGGGAGGAGTTGAATGGATGTCTCCTACTCATCCTAGAATGCCAGCCAGTTTGTTGATTTCTTGAACTTCATTAACTGGATAGACAAAACTTTTGTCCCAATTTATGTTTAATCCAGAAACAGCTTCAAACAGTATAAAAATGATC
>JAOTQR010000007.1:8449826-8467945 GCA_025774065.1 Solanum ossicruentum | reverse complement strand
GACAAAATGACACGTGAGTGAAGGGCATGCTGTAAAAAAAACACACGGAATGACTCAAAAATTTTAACTTGAAAAAGAGTAAATACGTTTATCGAACCTATTTGAATGGATGGACGGACATCGCCAAAATTGACAGGGAATGAGGTCAAAGTCCTGTCACATTCGCGATCAAGGTGTCAAGTTGGTGCATTGTTAAATTGATTCGGTCGGCTAACTTGACATCGATAAAAATGATAGAGACATTGTGAGCCAACCCCGACAACTTAGGTGATGGTGTTGCAATTCAGTGATGTGCTGAATCACTTTGGCAAACTAAATTTAGCCCGTCGAAGATGACTAATGCTTCGCCAAATTGCACAAGTGACCATCGATGACTAAATCAACAATCATGCCCAGTTATTCACATCGGTCTCTTGGTACTCAGACTTTCAGTAAGCCTTAAGAATCTTATGGAATGATGGCTTAGCCCTTAAGAAGATGTCACCCACTCTATCATGGGCAAGTTCAAGTCATTCGGTTAGAAATGAGTTACTTCGAATTCATTCTTACATAATACAACAATCACATTGCAAGCACAACACCACAAAATTCGTTTCAATTGCCACTCCAATCAAGAGTAAACAGTTCAATAAACCAGTCTAAGCAATTATCCATACATTGCATATCAATTGAACAACTAAGGAGTTTTACAACAATCACACATAGACTAAAAGACTACGACATTTTAATTATTGATTCAAAATTATGATCATGACACAATTTCAACCTTCCCTAATCAGGGTTCAACTATAGACCATCAAGAATGGACTTTTGAGATTGTAGAAATCAAACTATTTCAATATCAAGTCCCCAATTATGATACAGATGAATAAATCCAAGGAACAAGTATCAACAAGAAGTAATGAAACAATCCCACTTTAATGTCCACAAAAACAAAATAATCATTCAATTAAACTCAGGTTTGGCAAATTCAATACAACAAGAAGTTACAATCATTCTAAACCACACATAACTTTAATTAAGCACATGTCCATACCCAATCATCTATCAATTTCACAACAACATGAGTTGAACTACTTGAAAATGAAAATTAAGGGCAAGAACATACCTTAGATTATGGTATGCAGTAGTGGAAAGTGAAGTAAAGACTATGAAATGTGCCAAGCGATGCAAGAATAATGGTGACAATGATTTTGAAGGTAAAAGACTCTATATGTGAAGAAATGAAAAAAAAATTAACAAAAAAAGGAAGAAGTAAAACTTCTTTATAAAGGTTGTGATAGTTTGGTGAGGCGAGTCAGCGATGCCCGACTTACCTCACTGAGCACATTCAATGATATGCCAAATGTGTTCCAGATCAGCAAACTTACCACTGAGCCCAAAGATTTTACAAACAAAAAAGGCGGGCTAGCTAGCTGTCACCGAACACATTCAGCGATGTGTTATATATGCATAAGCCAGTTGAAAATTCTAGTAACCCTAAGTGTAATTTTGTTGCAAAAAGTGATCATGTATTTGATCATTGAGTACACTTGGCGATGCGCCAAGTGGTAACTAGCCCGCCAACATGCGATATTTTCCAACTTGTTTTTGTTTACCTACGAAATTAACATATGTTATTGAATCCCACTAATACCTTGGGTTTCCTCCCAAGAAACGTCTTATTTAATGTCATGGCACGATGAAGTCCATTGTTCATCAATATATAAGACCTCTACCACCCGGACACTTGGTAGTTTCCAAAAATACATCTTCAATCTTGGACTATTCACTTTAAATCACTACCCTTTTGCATTCTCAACTTCTAAGGTTCCCCCACTCAAAACGTGGCTCGCCTTGAATAGCTTGGACCACCTAGACTTTAATTTACCCAGAAATATCCTCAACTGTGGATTGTACAACAACAATGGGTCTCCAACTTTGAAGTCTCTTTGAAAAATCTATATCTCTTTCCATCATTTCATTTTCTCCTTCTACAAGGCTGAACTCTCATAAGTTCTTAGTCCAAACTCATCCATCAAGTGAAGTTGACTCAATCTTGCATTGATAGCATCATTTTTATCAAAGTCCAACCTCTTCAATTCCCATAAGGCTTGATGTTCAAGATCCATCTGTAGATGACAAGCCTTTCCAAACACAAGTTGATATGGAGACATCCAAATAGGGATCTTATATGTTGTACGGTAGGTCCATAATGCTTCATCAAGTTTCCTTGACCAATCAGTCCATTACCATTAAATGTCTTAACAAGCATGCTCTTGATCTCCCTATTCGACACCTTCACTTGGCTATTTATTTGAGGATGATACGGGGTTGCCAACTCATGCTTTACCCCATACTTACTAGCAAAGAGCCAAACATCCTATTGAAAAAAATGTGAACCACCATCACTAATTATGACATGAGGTGTGCCAATCGAGTCAATATGTTCTTTTTCAATAAATTGGTCACACCCTTACCATCATTTGTGGGTAATGCCACTGCTCCATCCCACCTAAATACATAATTAACCGCTACATCATAGTTTTTCTGGGTCCACCCAATTGACTTGATGAATCTAGACAAAGTAATAGTTAATGCCAATATATGGTGATCCAATAAATCAGCTGCTACAATCATCGAAAGTGTCTCATCACTCCCAAAAAATACATACTTCAAATGAGAGGGTTGTGGGAACCATAAAGAACTAACAAAGTTAAAATCAGATAATTTGTAATCCTTGAAAAGTGTGCATATGTATATTAAGTATCTCTTCATTATGAATGCTTTTTACCGGTGGCCAATGTTAGAACTTGCCTTATTCTTACTTACTGGATCAAGGGGATAATGAATGGAATAAGGGATAATTAATAGGATTCGATGTAATTACTCTCGTCTAATCAATCTGAATAAATCAAGGGATGTTGTACTGGACAAAGGTAAGGGTTAGTAATGCAACATTATAGGGATAGATCAAATCACATAGTGAAATTTACTTAATGCCTGGATCAAAGGGTTAGGTAAACATAACCTACCAGTTCAACATGCTATAAATTAGAAAAGGTTATGATTATCTGGCTATGCTGAATTAGGAATTCATGAGGAACACAATACCCTAGTTACTTCTTTTTTGACTTCACAACCACTTGCACTTGATGATTTGATTCTAGTTTAGGTTTATTTCTCATACTTTACAAACTCCCCTCCATTTTAGGAAATTCGTAGATTCATTCAATCTAATTGCTCGTATTATTTCAAGTCTAGACTTATTCCTTGTGAGATCGACCCTAACCATTGTTAAGTTCTATATTTTGACAATGACCGGTTATGCTTTGAATTGGAGGTGTATTTAGGGCGTGATCGACCATACTTGAGCAACTCCTTTAAGTTGGTAGACCACCAACTCCATTTTTTCCTCAGAAGATACCCCTATTATTGTCACCACCTTCTACACCTCGTCGACGAACTCTTGTGAATCTTCGTCTACGTTTGAACCAAAAAACTCAGGAGGGTTCATCCTTGCAAATTCCCTTCTAGGAACTCAGGAGGGTTCATCATTGCAAAGTCCCTCACCCTAGAAGCTGGGGTATGAGCACTAGTAGGAGCAATGATACCTTGGTTCGCTTGAGTAGTCATAGTATGAACCAACATGGTGATATCTTTCTGAAATTCTGCATTTGTCACTTGGTCAACTAGATAATCTTGTGGATCTTGAGGAGTAGGAGGAACTAGATACTTATTATCATCGACTCCCCTTTGAAATGGTGCTCCATATGGAGGCATTCTCTGAAAATTGTAGAACAAGCCTAGAGAAAATGAGTCTTTAGATAAATCTTAGGGCACAACATAAATCATGAAAGAAGTGAAAACTTCCTAAATATCTCATATCCTCCTATTCACTGATGTGGTGCACGTCACACCTATGAACAAGACTTTACTATATGCGACTTGTTGGACTCTCTAAGATGCTTCAAAATCTTTTGCTCTGATACCAAGTTTATCACGACCCAAGCTTAGGGCCTAGACATAACATAGTGAATAAGGTACCCGAAGGCACTTTACTCAAGCCTCTTAGAATTTCATAACCATACATAAGGTGATTAAGCATCACCATAAATAAAGTAAGGAGAAATAAGTCTTAAATCCAAATCTAAGATAGAAGTCAAGAATCTCCCATTAAAAGGATTACATCAACTTGTCCAAAATATGCCTCTACTCATCTTGATCTTGGCGGAGGCTAGAATTTGCTACTACTCACCCTCAACTAAAGAAATACAAGAGTGTCTTAACATAGCAACATAAGAGCATGAATAAAAGGGGCTTATTCCCGATGTATTGGAATTTAGCCAAAAATCTTCAAATGTGGTGCCCGAATCTAGCCACAATAAGGAAGAATAGAATCATCTTATGTACCTATATTATGATATAATATTGGAAAGAAGTATGTGTTAGTACATTGGAATATACTAAGTATGCAGGCATGCAATGGTCAAATATAACATCACAATATAGTTTTGAGGAATAATGAATTGATCATGTAAATAGACAATTCACCTTTAACCATGAATAAATGACATATACAAAGCTTGTAAGTACTATACATATGTAGGAATGAGACCATAACCGATAATAAGACCATGCAGACTACTACATAAAATTTTAATGTTGCCTCTACACCGGAGAAAAAGGAGTCTACTTGCCAAGGTAGAACTCTATCCCCACTAAGTGGGTGTCATGAATAATAATTCTATATGTAGATTCACTAGCTAGGTCATATTGGCAGTATTAAACATAAGGTGACATATAGTTATGAAACTTAGAGACTTTATATAGGACCCCTTGAGTCGAGCCCCCACCTCAAGCCGCATTCAGTACTAAGTCAAATTTCACGAAATACATAAACATGATGCATAATAGTCAGTATCATAATTTGTAACTTATACCAGTCATAATCTCATAACTTATAAAGTAGGAGAAATAACCAAGACAACTAATTGAAATCATAAGAATTACCCATTCTCCTAACTTGCATGCAATATGGGTACAATCCTCTCACCTTTTTCAATTTACATTATACTAAGGTCTTAGGTCACCCTTCTTAATCAAAATCATAGTCATGCTTAAACACTTGTAACCTTCTTCACAAATCATAGCTTGAAATAGAAATCAGGACAAAACATAGGTTCATTGTTAATTAAGTTAAAATTGTTGAATCATATGAAATTCATAAGTAATCATTTCGTAATTACAAGAATCTATCACAATTAAGCCAGCCTTAGCTTGTACATAGGTAAAACTCATTAAAACTTAATTGAAAATCATGTATTCATACAATTGATAGTAATCTAAATATGATTGAATAAAAAAATCATGTATGTATCATAAATAATATAATTAATAGTAAAATAATGAAATCCATAAAAATTACACTTGAAAATTAAAAGAGTCGAGTGATTTTTGGGCCCCATGGGTGAAATTGATATATGAGTGAAGACCCACATACCTAGATGAAGAGACCCAAGAAGTTTTGAAAGAAATTGACCTTGAGTCCCTTAGAAAACTTAGAGCTCTAGATTACTTCAATAGGGAGAATCCTCGAGAGAAAAAAGTCTTAAGAGAATTTTGAGAGAATTTAGGATTCAATGAGAATGAATAAGTTTTTGAGGAGTGTGGGGTGGTTATGGGTAGTTATAGGACTAAAATGATTCAATTTAAAGCTTATATGGGTGAAAATTGACCAAAAAGCCTTCATTAAAAACTATTGGCCTGATCTACGAGCCTAATCTACGGGTTGTATATCAAACTACGGCTCGTATATTAGGAATTTCATCCTAGTTACACTTTTGAAACCTTTGAAATTAGCCTCTAAACTACAACTAGAAACATCCTTCTATGGGTTGTAGACACCCCTAGTAGAACCATGCCATACTTAGTAAATTTTCTCACCTCAGACCCAAACTATGAAACTTTGTTCACAACTCATCAAGAAGACTATGGTCCATTTCAATGCCCTCGTAATTTAATCCCATACTTAGAAAAATTTTACCCTCTCAAGTCTCAAACCACGAGCACTTATTACATCCCGTTGAATTAACTACAGCTCATACAAGATTTCATCTGGTGACACTTCTTCCCAACTTAAGAAACCTATTTCCACTCCTAGTCTACGAGCCTGTGTCTACTACTGGTAGACCCTTATACAGTTCATAAAACCCCTTTGTACTTGGGAGTCCAAACTTTATAATTTTACCAAGTACTAGTATAAATCACGAGAGCTATCTGCGACCCTACTCCTGTATATGGCCCATACATGGTGGTCGTACAAACTGTCTCCAGGTCCTATTTTCTACACCTTTTTCAGTTTCTAACTTTCCAATGTACGAGATGGTATAACTGCTTTCAGTCCAACTGCCACTACATCCTGTTTTGTGCTTGCATTGATCAAATATAGACCTCTTTGCTCTCTACCAATCCCCTTCATCTTGTCATTATAGAGGTCCTGGAATACACATAAATAGGGGAAAATATGACAACGCTAGAGAGCTCTTTAATCACTGTTGACACTAAAAAATGGTTAAATCTGAATTCAGGGTCATACAACACCCTTTATTGTATCCTGGACAAATAGATTTACATTTCCTGTGTGAGTGATCTCTTTATTTTTTCCCATAGGCAAATGTACTTTTTCATTCTAGATATATCTATATTAATACTATCTTTTAATAGTTTCTTATTTGCAGTGAAATGATATGTAGATTTAGAGTCAGTGATCCATTTATCATGTGGATAATGAGAGGTAGACATCAGACAAGTGACAATACTTGTCATATTAGCATGATGCACTCCTGATTCTTTGTTTAGTAAGTTCAGAATCTATTTAAGAAAAAGGATTGTAAAACTATTCTTGTCTCTCGCAATGACCTTCTCCGATGCTTTTGGATAATGATGAAACATCAACATAATTAATAGCTGGTGGTTATTCCCTTCTCTAGCTACTACAATTACCTGTACCTTTTCTCTCTCCCTCTGAGCTAACTTATTCTTTTATCCTTCTGAATTATTTCCTTCTCCATGTGACTTTGCAGGTGGATAACCAATACGCTAGTAACAATTCTCCCTCGCGTGACTTTTCAATTTGCAATAATCACACCACTCAAATTGCTTCCTTCCTCTGGATCCTCTATCTCTTCCTGCTTGCAAGGACATACCCCTTGCTTGCATTGCCAATAATTCTTCCTTTTTTGCTGTTTAGCAACCATGTTCGCTGCAACGACTTGCTGACTTTCATCCTGAATAATCATGGCATTTGTTTGGCTTAAAGTTGGTGCTACTGATTTCATTAAGATCTACCTTCTGCCTTGGTCATATGATTCACTTAGGCCACTAAGAAAATATAGTAATCTCTACTAACTCAGATGTTCAATATAGTCCTTTGATTTCTCACAGCCACAATTTGTTGATTGAACTAATATATCAGACTCATGCCACAACTTATTAATTTTGAAAAATATTGATACAAAATTAGTACCTTACATCAGGGTTGTGATTTCCTTGTATAGTTGCCAAATTCTTGCTCAATTCACCTTGTCAAATCTCTTCTTCTAGTCTTTCCAAACCAAATGCACATTTGATGTGTAAACATCGGGTGGCTTGCTTTGAGCAACTTATCCTTCTCTTCTCCCTTTCGTGGCTTTTTCGGCCCCCTTCCTTTTGTCCTGTCACTCATTAGAGACTATATTCATAACCTATGAGAGAACTATGGTATTACATATTTCCCATGGCTTTGGTAATTCATTATTATACAAAGTCTTTCTGCATGCTCCATTCACAAACCCTACCTTTCGTTTTTCCAGTAATATATGGAATTTGCATCAATCTACTCTACAAACAATAATTTTCAGATCCTATAATGTTCAATAGAATAAGGACAGATCCCAAAGTACTTTAGGACCTAGAAACAAAGGATGATTTGCATCAATTTTTGTTTCCGTCATTGTTGCAGTGAAGCAACGAGTTTGTGCTCAAAAAAAAGTAAACACTCAATCAATTAACCAACGAATACTTTGAACTAGCCAGCTCTAATACCATGTGAAAACTGAACTATGAGTTTGAACATTGGCTCAAATAGTTCTTCAACGAAGATCAGTATTTATGGAGAGAATTATTGTGAAAGATATTTTAGAATTGAAAGCTACTCTTGCCAACTGTACAATTAACAACTAAATTAATCTAACTAAATTGTAACAATATTAAGCCTCAAACTTGAGCGGGCGTTGGTGACAATAAATAACACAATCCACAAAGTAGATGAAGAAATCAAATTGCATCACTGGCTATTCAGAAAAGGGAGGGACAATTTGTATTCCAATTTTGACTATTAAATTATTAAGAGCCTATTTGGATTGATTTATAATAGCTTATAGGCATACACCAAAAAAAATCATAAAGTTCAAATTTTTAATTTATGACTTTTAGTCTATTTTTATTATTTTATTTAAATGCTATAAAATAGTTTTAAAACTATTTTTGCTTATAATAAGCACGTAAAATAAAGTGATGCAAACAGGCTTTAAGGTATGTTCCAAACACAAGGTGAAAATTAGCTTAAGTGAATGTAATCACTTTGACACGTGGTTTGCCTAAGTTGATGGATTAAGCTGATAAACATCCAAATCATAATTATGGAGAAACTAGAGGGGAAAAAAAAAAGAATATACAAAATTGAAACGACAAAATTTTACGCTTGTATGAGAAGTAGATAAAAAAAAACTATCAATTCATTCACATTTGCAGAACATGTTAAAACAGTCCATAGGTAGTTAAACAATAAAAAATTCTCAAAGGCCACTTTTTTTAACGTGCCCTGCACCTTCAATATTTCCTTGTATGGATATGTTCCACCTTTTCCTTGGAATTTCACAAACTTCTTCTTTAGTTTCAATCAAAAACTATTACTGATGATCATAGAAGATTTATTGTCATCTATAAATCAGGATTACAGTGAAGCAATTGGCTCAAATGATTTTGATCATCATCGACTAATTGAAGGTTAGGGCAAGAATAATAATAAGAAGATGGTGCCCCCATATTCATGACTTGTGGTGCAAATAACTTGTCATCAATATTCCACTCATCACAAAGTTGGCCGTAACTATTCTTCTCTTGATCTTCATTGTTGCTAGCCATGGAATTTTGGCTTTGATGATCTTTTGTTGAAATGGTGGGGCTATCAAGTTGTGGGAGTTCAATGACTAGTTGGTTATTCTCATAAACAATATTTTGGCTTGACACAAAAGGGAATTGATGATTGAAATTTGGTGTTTGGTTGAATGCATTGAGAGGATTATTATTATAACTTGGCATTTGTGAAAGGGAGGAAGGTGGTCTACTGTTATAACTAGTGTTGGTTCCTCTCATATAATTATTAAAAGCAATATTGGTCCATGATTCAAAACTTGGCTTCTTGTTTGCTGGACTTGGCTTCTTGAATGCCCTGCATACCACCCATCCCTCTTCCTGTCAATTGAAATCAAATTCCAAATAGTTAGTATCATTCTTTTCTTCTTTATCTGCAATTCCATTAAGAATAATATTCTTCTATATACAAACAACAACTGCAACAACATACATAGTGGAATTCCTCAGGTGGGGTTTGGGAAAGGTAGAGTATATGCAGACCTTACCACTACCTCACGAGGTAGAGAGATTGTTTCTTTGGAAACCTCATATCAAAAACTCATAAGTAGAATAAACTAGATATGGAAAAAAAGAAAGGAAACAGAAAGAACGATTAACAAAGAAAAACACATGATAGTGTGTGAATATGATAAATCAACATATATGTGACAAATAATGACACCATAGGATATAAAACACTACTATCAAACTACCCTACTATACCCTAAGGCCAGGCCTATAATAATATTCTTGTATATATAAATAAAAAAAGTATTTTCATGTTTAAGTTTTAACACTACAAATTTTAAAAAAGAAAAATTGAACTGCAGTCAAACACCTCCTTTATTTTTCACAGGGAACAAAGTACATAAACAACAAATGAACAAGGTTTGTCGTTTCAATATGTTTTCCAGAAATTTTCCCCAACATCAAAAGTAACCTAAAAGGAACCAGAAAAAGTTATTTCTTTTGGTATTTTGCTATGCCAAGTAGTAAATTTCTGGATAAAAGTCCAATAGTCAAAAAGAAACAAACTTATTCAAATGAAAGATGCAGAAAGCTATTTCATGCGTGACACATTACTAATTACAAATATTTTCCGACTTTATTTACGCGAAGGTGTTTGACTAAATGCAAAATTTGATTAAAAATGAAAATAAGGCATTTGAAACGTGTTATTTAGAACAAATTTATAAATATTTATGTGATTATAAATCATCTCATCAAGAATAAAATATGATATGTAAAGTGTTATACAAATTAAGATAGATCAAAGTACACATGTTCAGCCTAGAATATACTTCATATGTCCAATTTATACGATTCACTTTTCCTTTTAATCCTTCCAAATTAAGAATGACATATTTCTACATGTAATAAAATTAACTTTAAAATATCTATTTTATCCTTAGTGAAATGATTTATAGTCACATAGAGATCTATGACTTATTTTAGATCACAATTTTTATTTTAAAAATTTATCTCTCTTTCTATCTTAAATTGCATGACAAGTCAAAGGAAGCAGTAAAGACTATCCTCTGATATATAGGTATACGTTGAAGCAGATGAAAAGATTTAAGAAACCTGAGGAGGTCCATGTTGAGAGGTTTGGAGACGATATTCATGCATGATCCAATCACTTTTCCTTCCATTAGGAGCTCTTCCTCTATAGAAAACAAGTGTCTTTCTCATCCCTATTATCTTCTCCTTTGACAACACTGCTTTATCCCTTCCTGTTGCCTTCCAGAATCCGGCACTTGTCGCACGATTTGTCCGAGTTCCAGTCGGATATTTCCTGTCCTTGTGGCTGAAAAAATACCACTTACTTTCTTCTTCATATCCCAATTTACACCTATCTGAATTTGTTCAAATAAGCTGATCAATAAGTCTCTCATACAATATTAATTAATGTTGATATATAGTCTACTAACAGTGCAGAGTCAGTATTTTTGTCGAGGTGTTCATATTTTTAGAACATGGGTGGGTGATTCTTCTATCAAGGGTATTTCAACAATTGATATATATCAAAATATCCATATTTAACCTATATATTCTGAAAAAAAAAATAGATAAAGGGTGTTTATCTGACCACCCTTGGATGAAGTAGCTCTGTCCCTGTGGCATAGAAGTCACGATGCCTATATACTGTGATAGGTATGGATTCAGCTCTCATTGTTCATGTCCCCTTGCCGGATATTTGCCTAAATGGTATTGACATGGAGTTTAAGAAAGTAAAAGAACATCTTGAATTTTGTGGTCTTAAACTAAAGATATGTTGAACGTATGTACAACATACCTTTAAGTTGAATTAGAGAAAAGCAAGCAGAAAGGAAAATGAGATAAACAAATTGAAAGGGAGAAATATAGAAATTACAAGAAAAAGAAATGAAAGAATGAATATACCTTGGATGTCCCATGGCTCCATTCTATAGAGATCAATATCAGTGATGACATCAAGATCAATCTTGAGGGAGTTAATCTTTCTCTTAAGGTAGTATCCAACAAGTTCTTCCTCTGTTGGATGAAATCTAAATCCTGGAGGAACACATGACTCCATTTCCATCTTGATCTGACAAATTAACAAATTAATTCAAAAAATCTTTTCGGAACAAATATAATGTTATAAAGGGTGTGATAAATAGTTATCAAGACTTGTCATTTATGTTGTTGGGAGATATTTTTTGCACCTTTTGGTTAAGTAAACTTGTAAAGGAAACTTTTGCAAAGACAAATATTTCTTTTCAATATATATAAGAGAGTGAATCTTACACTTCTCTTATCTTGCAAGATTCATAATCATTCTACTCATCGCACATCCATTCGTGAGCAAATTTAAAGTCATCATTACCTCCTTCTTTTTGGTTTTATCTTTGTGTGGGTGGGTTTAGGGAGTTGGGGTATGGGGTCAAGGTCCTCCATTTAAAAATATTTTCTTCAACATTTATTTTGCTCCGCATTTTTTTTTTTGGAAAGGGCGTGAAAAAGTTTTTGAGACGAGGGTTCCCACGACACAGTCACTCTACTTAGGTAGTGGTAAGGTCAAGGTATGCGTACATTTTATTCTCTTCAGGCCCCACTTGTGGAACCCACTGGGTATGTTGTTGAGAAATTTGGAAAAAGGCAAACGACAACTAATTAGATGGTTCCTACCAAACAAGAAAACATGAAAAATTATTATGAATAAGCCTGCAGTGGCCTTAATCAGTTGCATGCAATTCATGCTAGTAACATTTAGGCAATTCCATGAAAAAGAAGGGAAAAATAAAAAAAGGTTGCCGAAAACATTGACTTTGTTTTTGGTTGTAAAAAAAATACAAAAAGAAGTACTTATGTACATGTTGTAATGATTTCTTTGAGTGCATTCCACTCAATAACACATGATTCCTAAGAAAAAACCCTTTTCACACACTAGCATGTAGACATTTTCACTTCATAACCAATGAATTACGACATTCAAGAAAATGATGGAATTGCCTTTTTCTCTTGTATTTTCTCAGCCAATCAAGTGCTAAAGGGGTCCATAATCTTACACTCAACAGAAGCTCAGAATTACACACACAGTAAAGAAAAGTAAGTAAACATGCAACCATTAACAATTGAAAGAATTTGCAATATGATCTTCTATTCACAAGGCAAAAATAAATAAAGAAAACAGTCTATAAACTCAACCTTGGTATATGTTCATTTAAATAGTAAAACCTTAAGTCTCAAAATGTACAAATTATGGAAGAAACACCACAAAATTGAATAAACTAAGTACCATAGAAAAAATAAGCCAAGAGAGAGACCCTTTACCCTTTTTCAAGATCGGCGAGAGAGAGAGAATTGAAGAAAGAAGGAGTTCCTGATGAAGAGAGAATGAGAGACTTAAGAATGAGGAAAACCAAAATGGCTAAATCAGGTGTTGGTTGAAATGTTGTTGGTGAGGGAATTAAAATCTACTTATATAGAAAAAGACTAGTTTAGCTAGTTAGTAGAAGAGTAGTGTGTGTGATAAGCAGGTACACAACAGAAAAAGAATTACTTAAAAATTCTATGAATATGACAGAATGCGTTTTCAATTTTATTTTCCCAATTTGTTTATAAAAGTTAGTGTTTGCATCTTCATATTTAATTTATATAGTGTTGATTAAAAAAAAAGAAAAATACAATCTAAGGTTAATTGATGATTACGCGTGGGGTTGGCATATTGTTTGGACGGCGTGACAACGAATTTTCACGCCACCCTCCTCTTCTACTCCCGCCGTAATATTATGCTCTAAGATTTTCTCACTCTTTCCCTTTATATTTTCCCACCAACCATTTAATTGATCTTCTCAAAGTAATTTTTTGCCTCTCACAAAATAAATGAGGGGTCATTACTTTGATTAGTAAGATAAATGAGATATTTTAAATTTTTTTAAGTAAATTTACCATCAAATAGAGTGTCTTGTGGTGTTTTATTAAAAAATAAAAATATTAATAGGGCTAAGTACAACTAATAGGGACTAGGCGTTATCTTACCAATTCTAATAAGATAACAAACTTCTACTAATTAACATGTATGAAGAAAATAAGAGTTAAATAGAACTAAGTACTTTGTGATTGTAATAGAGTTTAAATATACTCTGTGATGACATTATAAGTAAAGGTGGCAAATGAGTGGATTAGATTGAATTTGGATGGATTAAATATGGATTGAACCAAAATGGATTGAATCATAATCCATCCATATAAAATATGGGTAAATATAGATTTGGTCAAATATGATCTGGATAAAAATGGTTCCAACTCACTTTAATCTCATAAAATCAAAAAAAAAAAGTAAAAAATCAAAGTTTGATTGTTAATGCTCAACTTCTATCACCCCCAACCCTACTCCCAAATAATTATTTATGAAAAACATATTTTTTCATAATTTTTTTTTATTTTTTTCTACTTCCATACCTTATCAACCACCCACTCCCACCCCACCCCCAACCCCCATTACCCTACGCGCACCTCTATCATCCCCAATTTTTAAATTAGGGAATATCAAGAAAAATTCGTCCACCGTACCAGCTCCTCACGCGTCCCCTACACACCACCCTATCACCATTTAAAAAAAAAAACTTCATCCCTAATCCCCATCGGACCCCTTACCCACAAATATTTAAAACAAAAATTAAAAAAGAAAGTTAAATTTTTTTTCACCACCCCACTCTCCATTTTCGGGTATCTCCCCCACTCAAAAAAAAAAAAAACCTTTTTTTTTAAAGAAAGATTTAAGAAAATGTGAAATTTTTTAACCCTCACCCCACTCCCAAATTTTTTTAATGAAAAATTATTAAAAAAAATTCTCCCATCCCCTATCTCCGACCTCAATCTTTTTAAAGAAAAATTCAATTAAAAAAAATTCATCGCGCCTCCTCACTTTCATCCTACCCCCCTCCCCGCCAAACTCGCTATCACCACCCTAAATTTTTTTTAAAGAGAAATAAAAAAAAATTAAATTTTTCTGCCACTCTCCTCGCCCCCCAAGCCCCGCCATATTTCCACCCTACCCCCCACAGGGATGTGCAAAAATCGAACAGACCAATTTTTAAAATAATATTATTAGTTTATTATTATCGGGTTACTGGGTTAATGGGTTTTTAATGATTTTTTATACAAAAAAAATATATCGGGTTATCGATTCGATTTTGATTCTTAGTATTGGGTTATTGGGTAAATCGGTAACCCACTAAGACTATAATAATTTACTACTTTATCCTTTCATAAATATTAAAGATCAATAATTTAACATCACTTGATAATAAATCGTTACTCATAAGTCATATATTTGTTTGGTTTTCAATGTATATATAACTCTTCTATTGGAAAACAAATTAAAATATTAGGTCAAATATTGCATATTATTATGTTTATGTGCTCTCATCGTATTGCGTCAAATAATTAGAGAAGTCATATATATATATATGTATATATTATGAGTATTTTCTTATTGGGGGTAAATCAAAAATTGAACCATTAAGGACCAAAAATTGATAAATTGACAATTGATAAAAAAAATATCTTATTGATTTGTTATTGGTTTAGCATATTTAAAAATCCAAAATTGATAAACTGAATCCATAATACATAAAATCGAACCGACTGATGCACACTCCTAACCCCCACTCCCGCCCCCAAATATTTTAAAGAAAAATAAAAAATTCACACACAAATTTTTTTTTAGTGCAATTAAGAATTTTTTATTATGAGTGGGGGATCTATGGGTCTATATGGGTACCCATTTTGACCATATTTATATGAGCTCTTAGAATAGATCAACCCATATTTACTCATCTAAAAAGTATGAGTGATCCATTAAATTAAATAAGGCTTAAATGGACTCCTTTTACCTTATATGGCTTGAAATTGTCATCCCTAATCACAAGTGAGGATGATTAAATAATGCAAATATATAACAATCAAGAAGAAAGTTGAATTATCAACCATAACCTCAAAAATTGAAAAGTGGGAATGCAAAAAGAAATGTAGAAACTTGGTTTTGATGTATGTTCCGCGATATTATTTTATGGATCGTAGATCACTCTATGGGTTGTAGACAGGTGGTCATCATGAAATGCCCTAAAAGTCTCGAAAACATTTGAATTTCAAGCGATTTTGACGAACCAAGTTATGGGTCATATAAGGAACTACAACCTATGGAAAGGGATCATAGAAGGGGTCCTGAATTTTTAGAAAAATATAAGTCTCAATAACTTTTTTGCGCGAACCAACAGGACAGATAGTGGTTGCTCCTTCAGGCTATAGAAGTGATTCGTAAAACACCACCAACACTAGAAAATTTTAATTCGAGTTCGATTTCACGAAAGAATTTATGGATCTTACAACGAATCATGATTTTGATTTTATGGTTTTGATCCAGATTTTTTAGACTTACAATACTATTATTATGATGGGTATTTATAGACCGTACAAGAGGTTGACTCGTGGATCAAAATCGTGATTTGAGATCCCGAGATTGAAAATTTGAGCAAGTCCCTAGACATCTATGATCCATAGATGGAACCACAGATCATTGATTCATGGTCCTTGTGGTTCCTATTCAATAGTTATTTCTCAAGGATATTTTCACCTTCGTCCATTCTTTTAATTTCTGCAATATGTTAATTTGGGATTATTTCAAATGGAATTTAGGGGTTTCTCTTACCCTAATATCTCATCACTCAATTCTCATCCCACTCATGAAAATTCTCTCTAAAATTTCTCAATTCAAGAAAGAACAAATTAGGTTTCTAAAAATCCAAATCTTATCATTCCCTTAAAAATATTTCTTTAAAAAAATATTTTTTATTTTTACGAGAGATTGGAAAATATTCTTTAAAAGAATAGTTTTTAATATGAAAATTAACCCAGAATCGATTTGGGACTCAACTTTGATACCTAATGCGAGACCCAACTCAACTTTTTGACTTTCAAATTTAAACGCAGCCCTAAATTTCGAGCCAAAATTCGACCGCATCCAATCCAAATTTTATTTTTTTAAAAAATAATAATTTAGGGATGAGGTGATGATGACCGGGGGAGGGGGGGTCGATGGTAGGGATGAAGTTAAAAAAATAGAATAGAACGATAGAGTGGAATAAAATATTAAAATTTTTAAAATTTTAATTATTTTTTTTAAAAAAATAATTTTTTTCCAATTTTTTTTTTGGTGGGGTGGGGGTTTGTGGGAGCGGAGGGATGAAAGGGAGCAAGGATAGGAATGGAGTAAAAAAGTAATTTTTTAAAATTTGAGATACTTTTTAAAAATAATTTTAATTTCTTTTGTTTGTATGTGGGGGGTGGAGGGCTCGCGGGGTTGGCGTTTGGATAGGGAAGTCGGGATAGAGGGTGGGGTAAAAAGAAATTTGAAATTTTAAAATATTTTATAAAATAAATTTTAAAATTCTAGTTTGCGAAGAGGTGCGGGGGGCCTGGTTCGGGGGGTCGAGACAGTGGGCGATAAAAAAATTAAAATTAAATTTTTTTAAAAAAAATAAACTCTTTAATTTACATTTTTATAAGAGTGTAGGTGAGTCAGCCTAAGAATGAGGTAAAAATAAAAATTTTAAAATATGAAATATTTTTACAAGTAAACGTTTAAAATTTTATTTTATTTAAATTTTTAGTTTTTTTTTGGGGGGGTGGAGGGGGGTGGGAAGGGTGAGTTGTGATAGGGTAGGGTAAAAAATATTGAAGGAAAATTCTAAAAGAATATTTTTTTAATTTTTTTTAAAATGTTATTTTTTAATTAAATTTTTTTAAAAAAATATTTAAACAAACCAAATATGAGATTATTGGAAACCATTCTCTATACCAAACACACCGCAAGTTAAAGTGGTTTCTTTTTAACAGAAAGCAAGGCGAAACAGTAAAAGAAGCAACCATTCCTATCTTCTTTAATTTTGTGTTTATTTGCTATTGGCAGAGTCATTTCACACAGTCCACCTCTTGTTTGTCTATTTGGTGCGCGCCGCCCTTGAGCCATTGGAACCCATCTAACATCGATATCTGTTTTCTATTACTGCCATGTGCCTAATCATTTGTAAGTTGATCCATCACCCTTTGTCACCAAATAATTACACTCACCCCTTGAATTCCCTCATTTTAAATGTGCATCATCCTTTAATTCGATTATTTTCAATCAATCACTAAATTTTACATCAAATTTTACTTTGATGTGTAATTTAATATTTCGGTGCTCCAACTTAATATTAAATTCTATATTATTTTAATATTTGTTATAACACTATTCACTATATCAATTCACTTGATTGAATATTTTAATATTGTTTCATCACATAAAATTTTTAATTAAACATTGTATAAATTATATGCTTTAATTAAATCTCTTATATAATTAATTATTTTTATAAAATATTTTATAATATTAATTCTAAATATAAAACTTAACTTTTTTTTATAAATTAATTTTTCATATATGACTTTTCTTT
>JAOTQR010000007.1:8434248-8449726 GCA_025774065.1 Solanum ossicruentum | reverse complement strand
ACCAAGTTTGTCACGACCCAAGTTTAGGGTCTAGAGATAACACGGTGAATGGGAACTCGAAAGGACCCTAAAAAAGCCTCTTAGAATATCATTTACACATCCTTGATCGTGAAAGCAATTAAATAATAGTAAGAGAGTATAAATAAGGATAAAGGGACTAAGGGAAGTTTTTGATAGCATAAAACATAGGATACTCAAGAATCAAGATCATAAATTAATTACATCACTTGTCCAACAACACCTCTAACATAGATTGGGTGTGGGGAAAGACACTTTCCGGGCTCACCCTCATCATACTAAAGTTGAACGTAAAGAAATCACATAGGAAAGAGTAACATAGCTAGTGTCCTCAAACTTGAGGACTCACCAAAGCTTATCTTCAAGATGTCAAATCTTTCCAAGTAGAGGATGATAGTAAAGAGTTCTGATTCCTATATGGTGACATCATGTAGGCATAGACTATGTGTTAGTACATTTGAATGTACTAAGTATGTAGGATGCATTGCAATAAGAGATAGGCAACATAGTCAAAATGCATAATCATAAGCAAGGGATAGTATATTAACAACAGGCATGCATGATCAATGTTTGAAGTAAAACATGCTTATATAGAACATAATACATGTGTAGGAAGAGATCATATCCATATAGCTCAAGCAAGCTTTGCTTGAACTCCAAGTCTTGCCACCCCCTTGGAAGGTGGTTGAGGTACATACCCCTCAACAAAGTAGTACGGGCTTGCCACCCCCTGACAAGGCATTTGAGGTGCATATCTCTCAACAAGGTAGCATGGGCTTGCCACCCCTCAACAAGGTGATTGAGGTATTTACCCCTTAATAAGGTAGTACGGGCATAACACCCCCCGACAAGGTGATTGAGGCTTGACACCCCCTCAATAAGGTGGTTGGGCTTAACACCCCCAACCAGGTGTGGTCAACTTGCAACACTATAGATATTTTTCAAGAATTCATCACATACACACATTCCTTTTATCATCACAAAGTCATTTGACTCATAGGCCATGCAATAGATCATCAATAACTCAAGAATCCTTAACTGAATATTTTATCAAATACTTGGCGGGTGTGTAATACTAGTTAAGAATCATGCAATTTAAAAGTGAAATCATGTGAGAAAACTCAATGTAAATCAATCCACCAACACTTGGTAACACCCCCATGCAAGATACATTGAAATCCCTCATCAAATCTCATAATAGATCATAGATTCATAGCTCAAAATATGATTAAACAGCCAAAATTTCATGAAACCATAACATATTTTATAATCAAGTTCATAATAGGAGATACCCATAGATGATTCAACTTGAAAACATGCAATTTACATAAAGATGAAGGTTGGGCACCATGGGTAAAAGGACCCAATTGTTGAAACTCACATACCTTAACTTTGGGGAATTCCTTGATGAAGATTTAAATGTGAAATTCAAGCTTGAATGAAATTCCTGAGATCCGAAAATGAGTTTGGGACACTTGAATTTAGATGAAATATTTGGCTAAGGGCTAGAGAGATCTTGAGAGTGTTTTGAGTGATATGTGGTAGGAAAATTACTCAGTATAGGTGTTTTTATGTATAGGAGGGCAAGGGCCCAAGACCCAAAAGCCTTAGGACGAAATAGTGAAATTGGCAACAAAAATACATATCTCTATGTCCCTGGCGCGGCACACCTCATGTGTGGATCAACACTGGATAAGCAAAATTTTGGCAAATGAAATTTTGCGATAGTTGCTCTTAAATTAGGGTTAGGATCATTTCCCACTTAATTTAACTCCCGGAACAAGAATATAAAGTCAAATTTTTTATATCACCATGACTTTTGAGATATATTGAAGTTACGATTCTGGGCACTTTCGAGGCACATTTTCGGGCACTTTTTGGGGTTGCTTCAATATCTCCCCTTTGGAACATTTGTCCCTGAATGTCAAAGAAATGTATCTGATCATAGTAATCGTGAAGAAATCAGCCCCAACAAGAATGCCACAACATACTTAAAATATTATTTTCAGAATCTCAACATAAGTGTAAAATCACCATGAACTTTGTCAATATAAACATGAATACATACAAATGACTTAGGGGCTGGAACATGAGACATGAAATCACATAGAAGTTAGAATTATAACATAGGCTTGAGTAGGATGGAAGATATAAAGGTATCGCTTTTGCATGTCCGCTTCGGCCTCCTATGTAGCACTTTCGACTTGTAGATTCCTTCAAAGGACCTCAACAGAAGCAACATCATTGTTCCTCAACCTCTTCACATGTTTATCCAAGATCTCTGTTGGAACCTCTTCATATGTCAAGTTGTCTTCAACTACCCCCACAACATCAAGAGGTACAATAGGATTAGGATTACCCATAAACTTCTTCAATATAGACACATGAAAGATCGGTAGACCAATTCCATTTCACTAGGAAAAACCAACTCGTAGACCACCTAACCAATCCTCCTCAACACCCTATAAGGACCCACATATCTAGGGGTTTGCTTTCTCTTCTTACCAAAATGAACCACACCCTTCATGGATGACATCTTCAAATAAACACAATCACCAACTTTAAATTCAAGCTCCCTCTTCCTCACATTGGCATAAAACTTTTGGCGACTTTGGGCTATTTTCAACCTCTCTCTAATCATCTTTACCTTCTCCATAGCATCCATAACCAGATCCGAACCTAACTAAGCCATCTCTCCAACCTCAAATGACCTAATTGGTGATCTACGAGATCTACCATAGAAAGCCTCAAAAGAAGCCATACCAATGCTTGAATATAGCTATTCTTATATGCAAACTCAACCGATGGAAGATGATCATTCCAACTACCCTCAAGCTCCAATACACAAGCCATAAGCATGTACTCAAGTGTTTGGATAGTTCTTTTAGCTTAGCCATCCATTTGAGGGTGAAAGGTCTTATTAAGCTTTACCTTGGTTCCAAGACCTCTTTGGAAGGACCTCCAAAAGTGTAAAGGAAATTATGCCCCACAATCCGATATGATGGAAAAAGGAACCCCATGCAATCTTACCAAATCATGAATGTATAACCTAGCATAATCTGCAGCCCCATATGTAGTCTTAACCAGTAGAAAGTGGGTCGATTTTGTCATCCTATCAACCACAACCTATATGGAATCAAAAAGCTTTCTAGTCTTGGGCAACTCAACCGCAAAATCCATATTAATTTCTTCCCACTTCCAAGTAGGAATCTCTATCCCTTGGGTTAGGCCACCCGGCCTTTGATGTTCGACTTTGACTTATTAGCAACTATGAAAATTAGAGAAAAATTTGGCAATGTCCCTCTTCATGCCTCCCACCAATACACCTCTCTCAAATCTCTATACACTTTAGCAAACCCGGGATAAATAGAGTAAGAAGAACCATGATCCTCATCAAGACTCTTTTCCTGCAAGCCATCAATACAAGGCACACACAACTTATCTTGGTACCTAAGGGCACCATCTCCCCCTTGGGAGAAAACCTCCACCTTTCCTCCTTTCATCAAGGCCTTCAATTCTAACAATGAGGGATCAAGATCTTGTTTAGCTTTCACCTCCTCAACCAATGAGGATTTAGAACCACCAATAACAACAACAACAACACTACCATTATCAATCTTTTCCAACCTAAGTCCTAATCTAGCCAACCGATGGACCTTCTTAGCCATCTCTACGCCACCATCATCAAATGAGCTAGGCTACCCATAGACACCCTACTCAAAGCATCAGCCACAATATTAGCGCTATCGGTATGATAATGCATACTCATATTATAATCTTTAAGAAGTTCCAACCACCTTCTTTGCCTCAAGTTAAGATCTTTTTGAGTGAACACATATTGGAGGCTCTTATGATCAGTAAACATATCAACATACACCCCACACAAATAGTGATGACAAATCTTTGTTGTAAATACCATGGCGGCTAGTTCAAGATCATGGGCAGGATAGTTCTTTTCATGCACTTTGAGTTTTCTAGAAGCATAGGCCATCACCATCCCATTTTGCATCAGCACATTACCGCAACCAACCTGAGAATCATCGCAATACACAATGAATCATTCTTTCCCTTCTGGTAGTGATAATATAGGAGCGGATGCAAGCTTATCTTTCAATGTTTGGAGACTCTTTTCATGCTTATCAGTCCACACAAATTTGGCTTTCGTTTGAGTCAATTTTATCATAGGATAAGCAATAGAAGAAAACTCATTCACAAACCTCTGATAATAACCCACTAAGCCCAAGAAGCTCCTCATATCTGACAGGGTAAATGGTTTAGGTCAATTTTTAATCACATCCATCTTTTAAGGATCCACCTTAATACCATCGCCTGATACCACATGACCTTAGAAGGCAACCTCTTTTAACCAAAATTCACACTTCCCATATTTAGCGTACAACTTCTCTTCCCTCAATCTTTGTAGCACTACCCTCAAATGACATATATGCTCCTCCTCACTATGTGAATAGATCAAACTATCAACAATGAAGACCATGACAAATTAGTCAAAGTAGGGTTTGAAGACCCTATTCATAAGATCCATGAAGATAGTTGGTGCATGGTCAACCCAAAGAACATCACAACATACTCAAAATGCCCTTACCTAGTTCAGAAAGCCATCTTAGGAATATCACACTCCCTCACCTTCATTTGATGGTACCCAGACCAAAGATCAATCTTAGAAAAGTGGTTAGCCCTTTGCAATAGGTCAAACAAATCATCAATCCTTGGAAGAGGATATCTATTCTTGATGGTGACCCTATTAAGTTGTCGGTAGTCAATATACATTGTAAGAGATCCATCCATCTTATTCAGAAACAACACCCGTGCACCCCAAGGTGATTGGCTAGGCCTAATGAAACCCTTCTCTGACAAATCCCTTGAATGCTCTTTCAACTCATTTAACTCCACCGGGTCTATACGGTAAGTGGGAAGAGAAATGAGTGAGCATTAGGGAGGAGGTCTATACCAAAATCTATTTTTCTTTCAGGAGGAACACCAGGAAGGTCATTTGGAAAGACATCAAGAAACTCATTTATAACTGGAACCGACTCTATGGGAAGGACTTTATACTCCATATCTCTAACCCTCACAAGATGATAAAGACACCGCTTATATATCAACTTTCGGGCTTTAATGCAAGAGATGAACCTACCCTTGACCGCCACATCATGACTCTCCCACTCAAGAACGGGTTCATTTGGGAATTGGAATTTGACCTTACGAGTTCTACAACCAATAGAGGCATAGTATGCATGCAACCAATCCTTACTAAGAATGACATCAAAATCAACCATATCGAACTCAACAAGATGAAAAGGCAATATTTTATGCAAGATGCAAATGAGAAAATTTCTATAGACCTTTCTAGCAATAATAGATGCACCAATAGAGTAGACACCTCATATAACTAACATAACAATTCGGGCTGAACATGAAACTTTTTGGCAAAAAAGGGGTAACAAAAGAAAAAGTGGCAATCGGATCAATCAATGCATATAAATAAAAATCAAAGACTTTTAACATACCAGTAACAACGTCGGACACCTTACCAACCCATTAGCTCTCATGAAAAGCATAAAACCAATTGTCCCTTGGGGCACCACCTTGTTGACTACCCCTTTCCAAATGTCTGGATTTGCACCTTGTGGGTGGACCTCCTTACCCTTGTTGTGATTACGAGGACATTCAACCCTTTTGTGACCAACCCCTCCACACCCATAACATGCATTAGTGTCTCTCAAACATGGGCCCTTATGGCCCTTACCACATCTTAGACACATATTATTAGGGACCACCACCAACACCGTGAGCTTTTGGGAAGTCATTGGAAAACACCCTATTAGAAGCATGAGAAGACCCTTGGCCTTGATGGAACTGGCCACCCTTTCAACTTTGGAACCTACCATCAAAGTGGGTCTTCTAGCCTCATTATCCTTCCTTTTACTCAAATTTTTGTCCTCTATTTGCATGGCATAGGTCATCGAACGAGACAAGTCTATGTCACTAATCCACATAGCTGACCAACATTCCTCACTCACCAAATCAGAAACGCCAATCACAAAGTTATTCATTCTAAACCTTGGGTCATCTACCAAGTGGGGATCATATTTAGAGAGTTGATTAAACTTGAGGGAAGACTCCCTCACACTCATAGACCCTTGTCTAAAATTCATGAACTCCACCAATTTGGCTTCCCTAAGCTCAAAAGGGAAGAATCGATTAAGAAAAGCCGCCTTGAACTCCTCCCATAGCATAACATTATTGATTTCCTTCTCCTCCTTCCATTGATTAAACCATATTTGTGCCACCCCTTGATTTGGTAAGCCACCAACTCTACCTTCTCCTTCGATCTAACACTCATAATAGCCAAAACCTTGTAAACCTCATCAATGAACTCTTGAGGATCCCCATCCACCTTTGACCCATAGAATTCTGGGGGATTCATCCTCATGAAGTCTCTCACTCGAGATGCCGGTGTAGGAGCATGAGAGTCTTAGTCCCCTTGATTGGCTTGATTAGCCACAACTTGTGCAAGCAAAGTGAGAGCATTCTGGACCTCTCCATGAGCCGATTGTTCCTCGGGAGTGCAGGCTCTTCTTCCTCTTGTGTTAGGCATGATCCAGCATAGCAAAGAACAATTGTCAGGGAGAAAACCATATCTTAACTTCTATAGCATGAAATAGAGTAAGAAGAAGGGGAAACATTTCCTAAAATGCTCATAGCCTCTTACTCATAGTTGTGATGCACAACACAACCATGAATAAGACTCTAATTGACGCGATGTGTTGGATTTCGAGGATCTAACCTAGTGCTATGATACAAATTTTGTCACGACCCAAGCCTACAGCCTAGACGTGTCATGGCAAATGAAGAACCCGAAGGGACCCCAAGCAAGCCTCTTAACATATCATTACACATCCCTGGTCACAGAAGCAATAAAGTGCAATAAGAAATAGTAAATAGGGATAAGCAGGGCTAAGGGACAACTCTCATATCATAACATCAAGAATCAAGAGAGAGTCAAAGCTCATAGGATTATACATAGCATGTCCAATAACACCTCTAAAACTTAAAAACTTAGTATGGGCCAATACAAGCTACCGGGCTCACCCTTATAGTCAACATATACCTAAAATAAGGATAGTCTTATAACATAGTATGAGATCATAAACATCATCCCTGAAATGGAGGACTCACCAAAGAGCTTGAGAGAGGTTGTACTAGCCATTAGGAGCAGGATGATCAAGTGGGGCTCCGTTTCCTACGTGGTAACATCATATAGGCATAGAGTTTGTGTTAGTACGTTTTAATATACTAAATATGTAGGATGCAATGCAACAAGAGATAAGCAACAAATTTGAAATGCATAAACATAGGCAATAGATAACATATTAACAATACGGCATGTATGAACAATGCTTAAGTAAAATATCCTTACATAGAATATAATACAAGGTGTAAGAAGAGACCAACATCACAAAATCGTAGGTTTACGAAGGTACAAAGCCCTTTTGTTGGTTGGTGGATCGTCACACCCTACCACCCCTGGTGATTGAGGAACTACCCTCTCAACCCGGTTACCAAGGTATGAACCCCTTGATTGGTTGGTGGATACTCACATCCTACCACCCGAGATGATTGAGGTATTAACCCCTCAACTTGATTACCAAGGCACAAACCTTTGGTTAGTATCAAGGTATAAACCCCTCAACATTGTCACCAGGGCTCTTAACCCCCCGAGTAAGGCATGGTCACATCCCAACACAATATAGGAGAATATCATATACATATGTTCCTTTTATTATTATAAAGTCATTCAACTCATAAGATATGCATTGGACCTTGAATTCTTCCAAAATAACCTAATCGCACATTTCATCAAACACTTGGCAGTTGTGTAGTTCTAGTGTAAAACCATGCAATTCAAGAGTATAATCATGCTATAAGATTCAATATAAAACCATACTTGGTAACACCCTTAAGCAGTATACATCAAAACCCTTCATCAAATCTTATAATAGATCTTAGATTCATAGCTCAAAATATGCTAAAACAACCATAATTTCATGAAACTCCAACATAATGTGCAGGGAAATTTATAATAAGTAAGACCCATGAGTAAATCAACTTTAAATCATGCAATTTTAGGTAAAAGGAAGCCTGGGTATCATGGGTGAGAGGATCTTGTTAAAGAAACCCACAGACCATGACTTTGGAGAATCCTTGAAGAAGATTGGAGATGGAGACCTGAAGCTTGAATGAGAACCATAAGATCTGGATGAGTTTTAGGATTTGAAATTTGGAGATGAAATATTATTCAAGTGTTTGAGAGAGCATTTGGAAATGTCTTGGATGATATAAGGCTAAATAAAGCTAAGTATAGGTATTTTTTTCACGCATAGAAATACTTAGGCCCAAGAACCAAAGACCTTGGACCGACTCAACAAAACCAGGCAAAAATAACACTGTGGCACACCCTTGGCGCGTCGTGCCAAGGGCGCGGATCACCACAGGAAATCACATTTTTGTGATTTTCAAATTTTGCTACAGTTGCTCTTAATCGGGGTTAGACCTATTCCCCACGCAATTTGATCCCCTAAACAAGAATATGAAGTCGAATTTTTGATATCACGCATGGACTTTTAGATATGTGGAAATTACAGTTTTGGTCACTTTTGAGGCATACTTTTGGCACTTTTTGAGGTCGTTTCAACTAGGATACCTCCTCCTAAGGCACTAGTTGGTGGTGGGCCACTATTTTCCTGGTGTGACAAGTATGGGAAGAATCACTTGGGTGCATGTTGGATGGAGTTGGTTGTGTGCAATAGGTATGGTGGAACCACAAGGTTGGTGGTTGTCCTAAGGTTTCTCAAAAGGGTCAAGGTTAAGTGGCTCAAGGTGGTTAAGTCTAGCAAAGAGCTCCTCAAGGTGTTTCCCCAAGGAACATCAAGTTATATGCCTTGCATGCTCTCCGAGAAGTTGAAAAGGCTCCAGATGTTGTGATGGATATGTTAAAAGTCTTTGATTTTGATGTTTATAGTTTGCTTGATCCGGGTGCAAATTTATCTTTTGTGACTCTTCTGTTGGCTGCTAAGTTTGATTTGAGTCCTGAAATCCTTAGGGAGCCTTTTTCAGTCTATACTCCCCTGGGTGAATCTGTTGTTGCTCATAGAGTCTATCGGGGTTGACTATCTCTGTTTTGCATAAGGTCTTTTCGTGAGATCTTGTGGAACTTGAGATATTTGATTTTGATGTTATTCTGGGGATGGATTGGTTACATGCTTCATATGTCTCTATAGATTGTAGAACTTGAAAAGTCAAGTTCCAATTTTCGGATGATCCCATTTTTGAGTGCAAGGTTAGTGACTCCACTATTAAAGGTCAGTTTATTTCCTATCTTAAGGCCCAAAATATGATCTCGAAAGGATGTATCTATCATTTTGTGAAGGTTAAGGACTTGCAGTCTAAGGCACATACTCTTGAATTGGTTCTGGTAGTGAATGGGTTTTTGGATATGTTTTCGAAGACTTGCCCGATATTCCTCCTAAAAGGGAAGTAGACCTTGGCATATATCTTCTCCTGGATACTCAACATATCTCTATTCCTTCTTATCGTATGGCACCGGCAAAGTTTAAGGAGTTAAAGGATTTGTTTGAGAAAAGCTTTATTAGGCCAAGTATAGATCCATGGGGTGCTCCGGTGTCATTTGTAAGAAAACAAAGATAGATTTCTTCAGATGTATATTGATAATAGGCAATTGAATAAGGTAATGATTAAGAATAAGTATCTTTTGCCAAGAATAGACAACTTTTTTGATCAACTTCAAGGGGTCACCCATTTCTCTAAGATTGACCTTCGGTTCCAGTTATCATCCATTGAAGGGTAGGGAATGTGACATTCCCAAGCAGCTTTTCTGACTAGGTATGGGCATTTTGAATTTGTGATGATATTATTTGATTTGACTAAAAATCTGGTCGTGTTTATGAATCTTATGAATCCGGTGTTCAAGCTTTTCCTTGATAATTTTATGGTTGTCTTCATTGATAATACCCTTATTTATTTTCGAAGTGAGCAGGAGAATATAGATCATTTGAGGTTGGTTCTTCAAACCTTGATGGAGAAAAAGTTGTATGCTAAGTTTAGAAAATATGAGTTTTGGCTGGGTGAGGCAGCTTTTCTTGGTCATGTGGTGTCTGGTGATAGTATCAAGGTTGACCTGAAGAAGACTAGGCCGTGAAGAATTAGTCTAGACCATTGACTTCTTTGGATATTCGGAGTTTTCATGGGTCGGTTGGTTATTATAGAAGGTTTGTTGAAGGGTTATCATTTATTGCATCTCCATTGACCAAGTTAACTCAAAAGAAGGCCAATTTGTATGGTCGGATGAGTATAAGAAGAGTTTTCAGACTTTGAAAGATCGACTTACATCAGCTACTATTTTGACTTTATCGGATGGCTTAGATGTGTTTGTGGTGTATTGTGATGCTACTCGAATTTTGGGTTGGATTGTGTACTTATGTAACATGGTAAGGTGATAGCTTATGTGTCAAGTCAATTGAAGGTGCATGAGTGTAATTACCCGACTCATGATCTTGAGTTAGCGGCAGTGGTATTTGCCTTGGAGATTTGGAGACACTATTTGTATAGGGTTCATCTTGATGTTTTTGCCATCACAAAAGTTTGCAATATGTTTTCACTCAAAGGGATCTTAACACGAGGCAAAGGAAATGGCTGGAACTCCTTAAAGACTATAACATGAGTGTACAATATCATCCCAGCAAGGCAAATATTATAGTCGATGCTCTTAGTAGGCTATCTATGGGAAGTGTGGCTCATATTGATGAAGGGAAGAAAGAGCTGGCAAAAGATATTCACCATTTGAGTATATTGGGTGTTAGGTTGGCCAACTCTAATGATGGTGGTATTTATGTTCAGAATAAGGCCAAATCTTTTGTGGTTGTTGATGTTAAGGATAAGCAAGATCTAGATTCATCACTAGTTGAGTTGAAAAAGTTTGTTTCCGAAAGAAAATAGAGGATTTTTCCCAAGGAGGAGATGGTGTGCTTCGGTATCAAGATCGATTGTGCATTCCATACATAGATGATCTTAGGTGGGTGATCATGAGTGAAGCCCATAACTCTTGTTACTCTATTCACCCGGGATCTACTAAGATGTATCGGTATTTAAGGGAAGTGTCTTGGTGGCATGGTATGAAGAAGGATATCCAAGTTTATATATAAATGCCTTAATTGTCAACAAGTGAAGGTGCAGCACCAAAGGCCCAATGGTTTGACCCAAGATATTGAAACTACTACTTGGAAGTGGGAAGATGTGAACATAGATTTGTGGTTGGTTTTCCTCTTACTCAAAGGCAAATTGACTCAATTTGGGTTATTGTTGACCGGATGATTAAGTTGGCTGATTTTTTATTGTTCAAGACTACCTTTATGCCGAAGATTATACAAGATTGTACATCCAAGAGTTGGTGTGCTTGCACATTGTTCCTAGATCTTTCATATTGGATCGTGGCACCTATTTTACTTCACACTTTTGGAGGCCTTTTAAAAGAGAACTTGGTACTAAGGTGAAGTTGAGTACCGCTTTTTATCCTCAAATCAATGGACAATCAGACAGGATCATTCAAACTTTGGAGGATATATTGAGGTCTTGTGTGTTGGAATTTAAAGGTAATTAGGATGATCATCTTCTACTCATTGATTTTGCTAATAATAATAATAGCTTCCATGATACCATTGGTATAGCACTTTTTAAGGCTTTGTATGGTAGGAGGTGTAGATCTCTGGTGGGGTGTATTGAGTTGGGAGAGATGACCTTGATTAGCCTTGATTTGGTGTTGAAAGTTATGGAGAAAGTGAAGTTGATTAGGGAGAGGTTGAAGATGGCCTAAAGTTGCAAAAGTCCTATTCGGATGTTAGGAAAAGGGATTTTGAGTTTTATGTTGATGATTGGGAATATGTAAAGGTCTCACCTATGAAGGGTGTAATGCATTTTGGTAAGAAAGGAAAGCTAAGTCCCTGGTACGTAGGCCCTTATGAGATTTTTGAGTGGATTGAGAATGTGGCTTATAGGTTGGATTTGCCTTCAGATTTGAGTTCTATTCACTTGGTTTTCCATGTGTCTATGTTGTGGAAGTTGGTTGGTGATCCTAGTAATATTGTACCTTTGGAAGATGTTGAGATTGAGGAGAACTTATCTTATGAGGAAGTTCCGGTTGAAATTTTTGATAGGCAAGTGAAGCGCTTCGTAACAAGGATGTGGCTTCGTGAAGGTGCTTTGGAGGAATTAACATGTGGAGAGTGCTACATGGGAGGCAGAGTTGGATATCATGAAATGATATTACCATATTTTTCGATCTACTCAAGCCTAAGGTATTAGGTTCTTTCTATTTGGTCCAAATTCTTTCTTCTCGAGTTTCATGGCATAACATGCATACATGTGCACTAAAATGATTTTTATGATATTTTGAATGACTTGAATACATTTTGATGATTTTTAATGACTATGATTTTCAAATGAAGAAATATGCATTGTATCTTATGTTTTGATGTTTCATGTTCTAAGTCAAGGCTTTCAAGCCTTATTCTAGCATATTCGAGGATGAATGTTCCCAAGGGGGACAGAATGTAAGGACCCGGAATTTGTACAACCTTAATAGAGCTTAGAATTTTGGTTCCAGAAATATTTAGACTAAGGTGACACTTTATGGAAGACTTCACGATCCATGTGAGGCTATAAGGACCGCGTGGAGGCTCCTTAAAGTGGCCCTTGGCCTTGTGTGGGGTGTGAGAGATTTAATGAGGAGTTTGGGACTAACACATACCACATATGGACCCTGCACGGACCGTGTGGTAGCCTTGGCCTTGAAAATCAATAGTTTTGGAGCCAAGGCATGTCACATGGACCGTATGACTCTTCATGATCCATGAGGTCCCCCGTATAGGTGCCAGAGAGAAAACTTTCTAAGTATTGGATCATTGTCTCGGAACTTTGTCATGAAGCTTTTTTATAAGTGGTAAGGAGGAGTATACGGTCTGTATACCTTGTGATTGACCGTGACACCAACCGTATGGATGCTTATGTTGAAATTTTCTAAGTATGGAATTACCATCTCAGACCTACGGCAGGAGAATTTTTCTAAGTTTTAGATCACGGAGCACATATGTACCATATACATCATCACGGGTCGTATACCCCTTCCAGAGACCCCTGACTTACAATTTTTCTGTTCATTTCATTAATGGTGTTTTCATAAATATGGTTTATTCTAAGGGTCTTTTGTGACTTTCTATTCTATTTAAAGACTTTCAAATGGCCTATACTTTATTTCTCTCCTTCAAATTCACTCTAACACTTAAAAGTCTCTCAAGTCACTCTTAAGAACTCTTGTGAAGACTAAGCTTGGGAATCAAGGGAAAACCCTTTTCCTCATCAAATTTCTTCTTGAATTTTCTCTATTAGCTAAGGTATGTGGGATTGATTCTTGGTCCTTTTCAACTAAGAAGACCCAAACTCTTTTACTTGAATTAATTCATGAATTTAGTTTTACTTTAAATGTGGGTTTTAAAGATTATTGTTTATTAAATTCAATTGAAATACGGGCTATGCTTTATTGTTGATTTTAAGTTAATTTAAGCCCTAATATGTTGAAGTACATGATTATTATGAAGATTTGATTATGCATTGTCCCTTTAAAGTTTGATTTAAGCATGAGTAATTTAAATTGAGATTGAATGTGGATTTATTTATTGATTTACTTGAACTTCATATTAAATTGTTTATTTAAGATTGAATCCATATTTTCCATTGTTATTCACATATCATTTATGGCATATGCATTCATGTGAATTGGATTTTATGAAATTTATCAGTGGGTTAAGCTCACATATATTTTATGAAAATTGATTTCGTGAGTTAAGCTCATATATATGGCTATGAATGTCTATTGTTATCGGCTCTTTGAGCATTGGTGCTTGCACCATATTGTTAACTGAATGAGTTATTCCTATGCATGAAAAGTATGAATTAAATTACGATTAGGCTTTTTAGTCCGAGTATGAATGATTATGAATAATGTTTGGGTTTTAAGCCTAAATGTGCATTGAATGATTTGAAATGACTATTGTCTCTGTTGAAAGCATGTATATGTATAAGTATTCTTGTGGGATGTTTGACTTAGCACCGATGGTTTGGGGGCGTCAAGGCTATCCCTAAGGGTTCTCTCCCTTTTCTTGAATTATGTGCTAGCATAGGTATATGGTAGCCCTTACCAAAATGATCGTGTCGTAAGGAATGGTTACATATTGACATGATATGATATTGGAAATCCTTCTGAAATGACCAGGTTGTAAGGAAGGTGTACATCCACAGAAATGACTAAATCATAAGGTGTGATGCAGATTACCCTTGAAAAGTAATCTTCTCCTACTGATGGGTGATCTTCATCGGACTAATTCATGTAACAACTCGCATTGAGTTTGATTTTTCAGTTATAGTCCATCCCCATTATATATATGAGCATTATTGCATTTCAAGCATCATTAGTTTCATGGCATATTGTTATACCATATCTCTTGTCATGTATCTGTTTCTATATTACGTGCCCTTGTTATCTCATATTGAATCCAGATTTGATAAGTTATATGCATTGATGCTTGCATATTTAGCATATTCAAACTTACTAATGCATACTTTTGCCTACATGATCTAACCATGTAGGAATAGAGGACTGCTTTCATCCACCGTACGATGGCTAGTTTGGATCTCAAGAAACAAGTCCTACCTTCCAAGGACAAACCACTATTCCTCTACCTATGGTGTTTTTGTTTATGTTATTACTTTGAGGGTGAGCTCGAGACATGTCTTGCCCCTATCGTATCTTATGACTAGGTGTGGAAAAATTAAGCTCAACCCGTTGAAGTTTGGGCGAGTTAATAACCCACCCCATTATTAGCTCAATTCATCTCAACCCAACCCATTTTAATTCATTTAAATTGAGTTGATAGGCAACCCAAATTAATTCGAGAGAAATCTTGTTAAAATATTTTCAAAACACATTTTTTCAATTTGATGTATTTTACATAGCCATAATAAAGAGAAATATAACTTAATTAAGTACTAAAATATTGACAAAGAAAAATAAAATAAGTGAAAAACTTTGTAAAAATTGGATCGGTTTGGGTCTTGACCAGCTCTATAACCTGTTATTCAACCTGTTTTGACCCAACCCAATTTAACCTTAGCAAATTTAGATTGGTTGGATCTTGACCCATTTGGTGTTTTGGACCATTATAACCCGTTTAAAATTGACCCAACCCACCCAATTGTCACCCCTACTTATGACTAGAGGCATTGTTAGACATCTTGTAGACTCTTTGAAACACCCCAATAAAGTGCTTCGAAATGCCTACAATTGTAATTTTTATATATTTCAAAATTC
>JAOTQR010000007.1:8397520-8420037 GCA_025774065.1 Solanum ossicruentum | reverse complement strand
AAGGAAAAACAAGATCTTGACCCCGCCTTGCTAGAGTTTAAGGTCTTGGTGAGAGATGGTAAAGTGGAGGTTTTCTCGCAAGGGGAAGATGGTGCCCTTAGGTACCAAGGTAGATTGTTGTCAAATATGGTTGATTTGAAAGAATTGATCTTGAAGAAGGCCTAAAATTCATCCTATTCCATTCTTCTACAAAGATGTATAGAGACTTGAGGGAGGTGAACTGGTGGGGTGGCATGAAGAAAGATATTGTCTAGTTCATATCTGGATGTCACAATGGCTAACAAGTGAAAGCCAAACATCAAAGGTCAGGTGGCCTAGCCAAAGATATAGAAATTCCAACTTGGAAGTGGGAAGAGACCAACATGGATTTTGTGGTTGGGTTACCTAAGACTAGGAAATATTTTGACTCTATTTGGGTTGCTGTGGATAAAATGACAAAGTCATCTCACTCGTACCGGTCAAAATCACTTATGGTATCGAAGATTATGCCAAGTGGTATACATATGAGTTGGTTAGATTGTATGGGGTACCTTTTTCAATCATTTTGGATTGTGGTGCTTAATTCGCTTCTCACTTTTGGAGGTCTTTCCAAAGAGGTCTTGGTACCAAGGTTAAGCTTAGCACAACTTTTCATCCTCAAACAGATGGTCAAGCCGAGATGACTATCCAAACTCTTGAGGATATGCTTAGAGCTTGTGTTTTGGAGTTTAAAGGTAGTTGGGATGAACAGCTTCCACTTATTGAGTTTTCTTACAACAATAGCTACCACATAAGCAATGGTATGGCTCCCTTTAAAGCTTTATATGGTAGACGTTATAGATCCCTGGTTGGATGGTTTGAAGTGGGGGAGATGACTTTGCTATGCCTGGATTTGGTTATAGAGGCCTTGGAGAAGGTGAGGTTGATAAGAGAGAGATTGAAAATAGCTCAAAGTAGACAAAAGTCCTACTCTAATGTGAGGAGAAGAGAGCTTGAGTTAAAGGTTGGTGATTGGGTTTACTTGAAGGTCTCACCCATAAAGAGTGTGGTTTGGTTTGGCAAGAAAGGAAAATTAAGCCCAAGGTTCATAGGTCCTTATAAAGTTTTGAGGAGAGTGGGTAAGGTTGCATATGAGTTAGAATTGCCTATGAAGATGAATATGGTTCATCCGGTCTTCCATGTGTCCATGTTAAGAAAGTGTGTGGGTGATCCAAGTTTTATAGTACCCTTAGAGATTGTGGATGTTGTAGAAGAAAATTTGACCTATGAGGATATCCCAATAGAGATTTTGGATAAACAAATGAAGAGGTTGAGAAACAAAGATATAACTTCCATCAAGGCCCTTTGTAGGAATCAAAAGTTGAAAGCGCCACATGGGAAGACGAAGCGGACATGAAAAAGTGATACGCATAACTCTTTCACTCTACTTAAGCTGAAGGTACTAATCTAAGTCCCCTACATGATTTCAAGTCTTAGGTTTCAGCGCTCATGTTATTTTGCATGCATCTGTATTTTGTGGTGATAACTTTATGGTGATTTTTGACATTCTTGTTAAGATTTTTGAAAATGATGTTTAAGTGCATTTATTGCATTTATGTTAGGCTGAAATCTTTATGACTACGCCTCTTTCTTTGACATTGGGGGACGAATGTTCCCAAGGGAAAGATATTGAAACGCCCCAAAAATATGCTTCAGAATGCCTATGATTGTAGTTTTCATATATCTCAAAATTCGTGCATGATATCAAAAATTTGACTGCATATTCTCGATCAAGGGGCAAAATTGAGTGGGGAATGGTTATAATTCAGATTTTAGAGGACCTTTAGCGAAAAATATTTTTCGCTAATTTCTGAATTCTAGAGAGCATCCGAGCCTAGCCGTGACGCGCAGGGGCACACAGCAGTGTAAAAATCTCCTTCACGTTAGGTCCGGGTCGCTAACCAGACGCGGACCAGTACAAAATTTTTCTTACATTTTTTTATGCGCCCAAGGGCATTAGGATTATAGCCCTATGCTCACTTAAACATGAAATCACCATACTTAGCCATTTTTCAACTTTATATTACTCAAAACCATCACAAAAACCTCTCAAGACTTAACCAAATGCCTCACACTAAATTCAAGGATTTCAAGTTTAACCTTGAAACTCAAGTATTCACTTCAAGCTCTAAGTTTCCGTCAAGCTCATCTTAAGAACACCCAAGTTTGAGGTATGTGGGTTTCATCCATTGGGTCCTTTCACCCATGGAGCCCAATCTTTCTTTTTATGAAGATTATGTGATTTCAAGTTGTATTACTTATAAGTATCTTTTATTATGAAATATGAGCATGAATTATCTTAGGATTTTATCAAAGTATTGTTGATTATGAATAAGTATCTTTTTTAAGCTTATTTTATGAGTTGATATTTGTCTATTGAGACTATGCATGTTTTGAGTTGTGAAACTATGATCTATTATGAACTTTGATGATGAACAAGGTATCCTACATGAGGGTTTTACTAGATGTTGGTGGGTTGATTTGCATTAAGTTTTCTCATCTTATTTCACTCTTTTGAATTGCATGATTTTGAACAAGTATCATGAACCCACCATGTGCTTGATAAAATGTCAAGTCAAGAATTCTCAAGTTATTAATGATCTATTTCATGATTTACAAGTCAAGTGACTATATGATGATTAAGGGCTTTCAAGTATATATTGAATTCATGAAAAGCACCTATGCTTTTACAAGAATCAAGTTAAGCCCTATTTCAAAAATATTACCTCTTGTGAGTCATTCATGCTAAAGCAAGGGTTTATGTATGATTATGATATGCTCTCATGTTCAAGTTAGGCTCACTACTAAAGGTCAAGCATGTTTCAAGAGCTACTCATGTCATGTTTCCATATTTCTTACAAGTTATATAAAATATGATTATTTCAAGTATTCTGTGGGATTTGACTTAGCACCAATTGAGGCTTAAGATGGGGGATCGACTCAAGGGGTCCTTATATAAAGTCTTTTTTCTCTAAACGATGTTCCACCATAGGATTATGATTATTACCCTTGATTTACTAGTGGATCCATCTAGTTCATGTTATCATATTTGTTTTGCCTTGGCAAATAGACCACACCTAGCCGGGGGGTGTCATGTCCATCCACCTTACTGAAAGGGTGTCATGCCTTGGATTCCAAGTTGCTATTTGGTCTAAGTCGATTGAGGTCTCTTCCCACACATGTATGTTATATATATTGTGCAAGATGAATGATTTATAAGCATGTTTTATTATGAGTATTGATCATGCATGCCATATTGAGATTATATATTCATTGCTTATGATTATGCATTTTGACTATGTTACCCTATGTCTTGTTGCATTGCATCTCGCATACTTAGTACATTCAAATATACTAACGCATACTTTATGCCTACATAATATTACCATGTAGGGACCGGAGCTTCATTTGATCATCCTCCTCCAGGTGGCTAGTACGATCCTTTGAAGTAAGCTTTGGTGAGTCCTCAAGTTCGAGGGAACTATCTATATTACTCTTGCAATTTTGAGACTTCTTTATCTTGAACACTTGTTACTATGGGGGTGATCCCGGAAAGTGTCTTGGCCCCCGCTCCATTCTATATTAGAGGTGTTGTTGGATATTATGATGTACTTATGCTATGAGCTTGATTCTTATATGCTTTTATGATTATCGAAGATTTTCTTTAGTCTAACTTTCCTTTTTATTATACCTCTCGTTGTTGTTTATTTTGCTTTCGCGACCAAGGATGTGCAAATGATATGCTAAGAGGCTTGTTTGAGGTCCTTTCGGGTTCCCCATTCGTGGTGTCACCTCTAAGCCCTAGGATTGGGTCGTGACACTCTTTACGTTTATATGTTAAGTGTTCTATTCGGAGATTATGTTTATGGATATTGCTACCTATTGGATATCATTATATGGATTGGCTATGGGTACTATGATGTGCTTTTATGTTATGATGTGAAATATCTCAAACCCCAAATTGCCTCTATAAAGTGAGTCATACTTACCTGACTCTTAGTCTTTATGTGCTACTTGTTATGTGAATTCATGTTAGTCTCTTTCCCTATGACATCTCCATAGCGTGAGTCCTACTTTCCTGTCCCTTAGAACTATGTGTTTACTATTTGTATCTGCTTCCGAACCGATGATATGAATATGGATACTTTGAGACTTGTTTGGGGACTCTCGGGTTCCCATTGGTCATGCCACTCCTAAACCCTAGGTCTGGGTCGTGACACATTTGCTATAGTTTTGGTTAATTATTGAATGCGGCTATAGTTTGATTAATTTTGTCAGAATTTGTATAATTCAATTCTTAATTTTATAAATCCAGAACCTCTATATGCGTACCCTAGCTATTTGTGTACAATTTGTTGATAGATTTGACTTATATAAGTTATGAAAAATTCATAATTGAATATATATATATAACTTTTATATATTTACCATATGTATATATTGACAAGTGAAATATACAAATGGAAGTACTCATAACAAATAAAATTATAGTTATGGAGTATAATTAGACAAACTGTAGTTAAAGAGCACAATTAAATTATTTTCTTTGTCAAAGCAAAGTAATAACACTATACTTTAGGCAATTAGTTAACAGAGTATAGTGTAGCTAACAAAATTGAACGTAATTGGGCAAACTGTAGCTAACAAACTGTAACTTTATACTTTGATCAACAAAAATTTATATATACTTTTATAATAATGTAGATAGACAAACAAATAAATAGATATAGACATATGATATAATGTATAGTGTATTTCTATTATATGTACAAGACATGTTTATTCAATATAAAGTATATATTATGTATACACTATATACATATTAATTAGATGGCCGAATGTTATAAAGAAAAATCTCCCAAGCAAATGTATGTATAACCCAAGCAACTCCGAAAACAATTAAGGGTCGATTGGTAACTAAAAAGTGTTAATGTATGTATTAGTAATATAGGAACTAATTATGAGTAAATTTATGTATCTTTTTTTATATATATTAATTATGAAAGAATTGTTTATTAATGTACTAGTTGTATTACATTAGCTATTCCACCTTCTATTTACATATTTGTATTAATTATGTGAATTACTACACTACAATATCGTATTAATTTTATGTATACATAAAAAATGCACCTCCTAATCAACTATCAAACATAATACTCTCTCCGTTCCATTTTACTTTTTCAGAGTCAAACTATATAGACTTTAATTAATATTTTAAGATATACTTTTTAAATCATATTGATATAAAAAAAAGTTACAATCAATAATATTTTTCATACAATTTTTGAATATTCAAAATTTAATTTAAATATTAAATTAATTTAATTTGGTTTAATTTTAAAAATTAGTCAACTTTCGAAAAGGGCGACATAAACTGAAAGAAAAAATTACGCAGATAAGCAAATATATACTAGTACTAGTTAATAGCTAACATATATAGCTATAGTTTGAATTAATTACGGCTCGTAGCAAACATCTAGCTGTAATTATAGTTTGCATTTTGTATAATTCGCACGATTTATACAAACGTTATGCGCGATTATACAGAAGCTAATACACTATAAATTATATAGTAAATTTTACAGCAAGATATACCAACGCTATATAAAACTGTGAATTGTATAGTGAATAATGCAAATGTTGCACGAGTTATATGTTATTACCATAATTACTGGATATAATTATCCAAGCTATAATTATAGAGTATAACTAGATTGTCATTTATTAAATTTTGCTCAAACTAAAATAGAACAAATAAAAATACTTGAATAAAATTTAATGCTCGATAACTCAATTCACGCGAGAATTACAAAATTCTTTCGCTCGTGCACCCCTTCCCATCTTAGCTCTCGCTTTCGTTCGATCTCCACGAAATCAAGAAAAGCATATACCTTTGTATAAAAGGAAATATCCTACACAAAAGAAGTTCTACACAGAGAAAAAAAAAGAGAGTAAAATATCCCAAATCCCTAACTTATATATATTTCTTCTGCTTGTTAGTCTTTCTTCTTTGCGTACTATGCTGTAACTCCAGCTCTGTTTTCTACTAATATTAATCATTTCCATTCGTATTGTTCAAAAACAAAATCTGGGTTTGTTTTGTTCTTGATTTAGCTGTAGTTTGATATATTTTCAGTAATTTATTGGGGATTTTTCTTGGTTAGATTTGTGAGCTCAACTTGAAGTTTTGTGATTGATTAAAATGATTGAAGATTAGAGTGTTACATTCATCACCATTAGTGTCAATGTCAATGGCTGCACCGAGGAATATAGTGTTGGACACAGGTCGGTTGGTGACAAGGGATGAAGAAGAGAAGAGTATGGATATGTCGTCTGGAGCTGAATTGGATTCGCCCACAGCTAAGAGGTTTAAGGAAGGGAGATTTCCATTGTCAAGCTGGGAATCTGCAGCAGCTTTTGGTGTTATATTGGTGTTTTCGACTGGCTTATTTTGCTTATATTTGTCAATGCCAGCTGCTGAGTATGGTAAACTGAAGCTGCCTCGTACCATCTCCGATCTCCGGATTCTCAAGTAGGCTCACTTTTTGGCTTTTTTTCCCTCAGTTTTTGCATTTTCGTGATCTTCAGGTAGTGAGTGTATTGAAAATTATGAGTTCAAGTTGATAGAACTGATTTGCCTTACTACATTCCAAGGATAGATAATCTCCTATTTTTACTAAGATACTACCGTATATTGTATTCATGCCAAATTCTTTTCATACTCTGAGTGATTTTGTTATTCAGATGCCTGGTCTGCTACTTAGTGGTTCTTTTACTTGTCAACTTTATAGCTTCTTCAAGGAATGGTATTCTTATATGTGGTGGAGCCAAGATTTTCAATTAGGAGGTTTAAAATATGAAAAGTAAACGCTCAAAAAACCCAAGAGGGTCCAATATATACTATATATACATAGAAATAATTTTAACCATGTATAAATAGTGTAAATTTTCACTGATGGCCCTACTTGGCTCCACCCCCTGAATTTGTTATTTGAAGGTTATGCCTGAGGTTCAGACAGTAATTGGATATTCCAACTCTTACTTATTTCTTAGGAAAGCACCAACTGTTTGCAGTGGCAGTGGCCGACCTCTTACAGTTGCATGGCGTGTCTATGGCTTTATGTTTGATTCAACTTTTATGATCATGGATGTGCACTGCCCTCTCAATAAGTGATGATAATAATTTTAACAGAAGAAATTATGGGGAGGCAACAGATTAACCCTCTGTTCTGTTGAAGATGTTTAGGATATCACATTATTCATTTGCTATGTTTTGTGTTTGTCATGTGGTTCAAAATGAGAAAAGCCCACATATTTTATTTTCAAAAGCTTGGACTTATCAGAGATATTTGGAGAAAATAGGATCACTCTTATAATTTCTTATGGAAATATCTTATGCAAGAAATATAAGCATGTAACATTAAGAAAATTAAACAGGCTGGATACTCATTGACCCAAAAATATTTGGTTTGGGAATGCCGACAATAGTAATACAAAATTTCCAGGTATGATGCCAAGTACAGTAAGTAGACATGATCTGCAGGATTTTGCCTTAGTGGTAAAGAGCGCAGTGTGTGTGATATGTGGGTTAGTTGCTCGCCATAGAGTTTCGAACCTTGCGCTACTAGCCATCAGGGATTTCTTGTTTATCAAATGGAAAGAAAATTACAGTAAGTTAAAATCTAATATTAGCAGTCTTTCTCACTGGTGGTCCCCACCTGCTTGTATTGTTGCTCTATGATTGAAAATTTTCATGCCATTTCTGCTAATGATGTTTTCCTTTCTTCATTTTGATAATAATTTTGATTTGACATTTTATCTCTTGCCTATGAGGCATGTCCTTATTTTCTCAGCTGGTTCTATTTTGTTTCAATGTTAATGCAATTTTTTTTCCAGGGATAATCTTGGAATGTATGCGGAAGTCTACCCCACAAAATTTATTCTTGGTTACTGCGCAACATACATATTCATGCAGACATTTATGATTCCTGGGACAATTTTCATGTCCTTACTTGCTGGAGCACTTTTCGGTGTTTTCAAAGGGCTTCTCTTGGTTGTCTTTAATGCAACAGCTGGTGCATCATCCTGCTATTTTCTGTCTAAATTGATTGGCAGGCCTATAGTTAACTGGATGTGGCCTGAAAAGTTGAGATTTTTCCAGGCAGAGGTCTGTAATCTTCTTGAAGGGGTTGCTAGTGATGTGCTGCCTCTTTATCTGCTATATTAATCATAGCTCTCTTTCTGTTGCACACTGCACACTAATGTGAAATGTTTTGGTTTTAGATAGCCAAACGTCGGGATAAGTTGCTCAACTACATGCTATTTTTGAGAATAACTCCAACATTGCCAAATCTTTTCATTAATTTGGCATCTCCTATTGTTGATATACCATTCCGTATTTTCTTTTTGGCCACCGTGATTGGTCTCATCCCAGCTGCTTATATTACAGTAAATGTAAGTATTTCTTCTTCTAATAGTAGTGTTTCTTTCTTCCTTTTGTTCTTATTTTTTCCTTCCCCGCTTTCTCTTCAGCTTGATTGTCTGTATTTACTGTTTCTTGAAGTTTCTTTTGACTGTTGCATCTCGGAATAGATTATTGATGCATATATAAGAACTGCTATGTTTGTTCTTTAAAAAGAAGTTGCTTGAATTTATCAGTGGGCATATCATAAAAGGGGCAGCCCAGTGCATTAAAGCTCTTTTTATGCGCAGGGTCCGGGGAAGAGTCTAACCACAAGGATCTAATGTACCACCTAAGTTCTCTGAGCCAGTTCATAACATATAAATACAGGAGTTTGAATTATTATTCTCAATGCTGATGGTACAGAAGTTCTAGAATAACCTACATGGTTCATCTTCAACACTACAAATGTTATTCATATGGTATAAAATAAACCATGATTAGTCTGTTGGTTGGCAAGAGAGTTAAATGAGCTGCCACAAATATGTTGTGACTTTTTGTGGAGTGATGGGGTGGATTTATGAAACGTGTTTGTTTAACTCCAGTAAAAGAAAAAGAAAAATATAGTAGACTAATGAACTTGAGAAATATGGGGAAGAATAGCATGTCGAAATACTCTTTAGTTGAATAATTTGGTGATTGATCTGCCTTGTGAGCATGTACCTCAACTTGCTGAGGGATTATTTGTTGTGTCACACAAGTCACACCCATGTCAAAGATCCCAACAATTAGCAGCTAACTTAGCTTTGGGCAGGACTCGAGCCTGAGCTGGCACCTTTTTGTTCATATCTCAAATGTCCCAATATTGTTTGTCCTATGCAACCGATCATTCTTTTGTATCATTGCAACCTCACAAGTGCCACTGTCATTCTTCAAATTGTTAGGCTGGTCTAACCCTTGGAGAACTGAAGTCCGTCAAAGGTCTATATGATTTCAAGACCTTGTCTGTGCTTTTCCTCATTGGCGCTCTCATAATTTTACCAACCATCTTGAAGAGGAAGCGGATATATGAGTAGAGATTTCTTGAAGGACCAACGGATTACCTTGTAAGGGGATTTCAAGATTTCTTTATTATGACTTGACAGCAAATTGTGCAGCAGTAGTGAGGTAACAGCTCTTCATTTTCCTGTACCTGAATCATAATAGTGAAGGCATATTCAAGTGACTGATAGATTTTCCTGTGGCAATCACAAGGGCATATTGTGCTCTTTGCCCTTTTCTTATATCAATAGATTACTCCTGGTCATCAGTTGAAACCACAGGTGATAGGTAATAGCATTATAACTCACACTAAATAGATTCTGATTGTAAGACGATAATACTGTCATTGCATAGATGAATGCAATGTTGTGAGCTCTTCTAATGAATTATTTTTCGTCAAGTACATGTACACAATTTGGTCAAAAGCGTGAACCTGTAAAATATAGCGAATGGTCAAGGAACTCACTGTACTCCTTTTGTTCTGTAAAAAATATTGAAAGAATTTACTCAAGTGCTCATTTTACGACTGTTTTCTTCTATTTTATGCAGAAAACATGCAAGACATGTAACACAGTTGCTTTTTTCATGGCTGGTATAGTTGTTTGCACGTATGAAATCTGTATTCATCATCATCACATAGAGGTACATGAAAAGAAATTCTAGCGTTTCCAAATTTTATGACATGTCCTCTAATTGAAAAGAGGAACAACCACTAAAATCTACCTTAATAAAACAAGTGTAATAATTTAGTTAAATTTGATAAATTACAATATCTGTATAACGATGTCCTTTAGCCAGCTAGGTGGGCTTCTGAATCACAAGTTCTTTAAAGAAAAAAAAAAAACACATTGATGAATTGGATTTAACATTGATGAGGCTATACAAATGCAAAACAATCTCCTATTGACCATTGTCACTATCACTGGGCCCAAGAGCATCAGCCAAGTTGAAGGTCAAATTGCCTCTCATTGTTCTGGCTGCCAGTCCTGTATTTCCCTTCTTCATCATAGTTGCAAATTCCCCATAGTCTATGCGTCCATCCTGCCAAAAAAAAAAAAGATTGTTAACTAGGGAATTCTTAAAAGCCCCTCTAAAGTTTGGATTCTTGCGCTTAATATTCTAGTTATTTGGATATAGTGTTGAGACGTATTATAGTTAAGTAATCCAAGTGTATGCTCTCTAAAGCTTAAGCTTTTAGATGAAAGGGTGACACATTTAACATTGACATCAAAACAGGTAGGAGATCCTGAGCTATGGGGACTTACATTATCTATATCAATCTCTTTAATTATATCTTCCAATTTAACATCACCTAAGCCAAACTCTTGGCAAGCTTGTTGAAGCTCATCAATGGTGATATAACCACTACCATCCTTGTCAAAGTAGGAAAATGCAGCAAGCAGATTCTCCTCCCTCTCCATCTTGTTCAAATGCAATGTTGCAGCGATGAATTCACCATAGTCGATAGTGCCGTTGTTGTCAAAATCAGCCTACAGAAAACATACTGTCCATGTCATTTTGCCACTAGTGTGAAAGGACTATAAGTCTATAGCCTCTAGCCTTATCTACTGAAAATTTTTCACGATAGTTGATCAGGTACTTGAATAAAAAGATGGAATAAAGAACAAGTACCGCGCTCATCAAGGCCTTGATTTCAGACTCTGTTAAGTCAGATCCTACTCTTTTCAAAGCATGTTTTAGTTCCTCATATGTGATTGTTCCACTGTTGTCTGTGTCAATCATTTTGAATAATTGCTTTAGGCCACCTATTTCCTCCTCCGAAAGCCTTTCTGCTATGACCTGTTTATATAGTTATTCAAGTATAAAATCAATGCAAGCGCAACATCTGAGCTAGGTAAAAGTCTTGTATTATAGAGTAAGCGACAGTACTTATGTGAGGCATATCATACACAAAAATGTCAAAACAAAAAAGTAGGAAATCTAATAAAAGAGCACTCACTCGTAAAGCCATCTTTTTAAGTTTGTTCATATCATAGAACTGCTTTAGGCGTGACAAAACTGCAGAACCCAAGGGTCTGTCTGGAGCGACACTATCATCCACAATCCAAGGATGACCTGAAAAAATGAACAAATTAACAAACAAACCAAAGATGACACAATCGATTCTGCGACTAACTTAAAAAGATTAACGCACATAGAACTTGATGCGCGGTTAATCGCTCTCTAGGATTCCTGGTGAGCATCTTCTTTACCAAATCTTTTGCACTATCAGAAATCTGAGGCCAAGGTTCTGATTCAAAGTCTATCTTTCCTTTCAATATCTGTTTGAAGATACCATTGTCTGTCTCTGCAAGTCAAAAATTGAGAAGAGGGAGAGAGAGAGAAGTAGAATTAGTCTTTGATCTTCCTGTTAAAAAACAAGGATGCTACAAAATAAACAGAAGTAAGAAGTTTACCAGCCCAGAAAGGAGGAACTCCACATAACAAGATATAAAGGATAACTCCAGCACTCCAGACATCTATTTCGGGCCCATAATATTTGTGCAACACTTCAGGAGCAACATAATATGGACTTCCTACAACATCTGAAAAATACTGCCCTGAAAGGAAAAAAAGGACGGAGGAAATAGTTGGCTACATTATGAAAGCACACTCAAACTGTCCAGTACCCCATCACAATCACTGATCATTGAACAAAGTGCATGAGGAAATTTACATTTGGTTCTGTACACAGTTTTATGTCCCTCCCTTTAACTCACTAAAGGAGTCCTTTTTACCAGATAGTTTCTACTGTCATGCTATGTTTTACCCAAGTTGTTTCCTTAATTCGTCTAAGGAGAAGATTCTGACTCTAAAATGGAAGTAAAAACAGGACATATTAACAAAAAGAAAAAGGGGGCTCTTGAATTGCTGACAAGGCAAGCATTCTATGATGAAACTAAATTATGAAGAGTTGCAGGAAACAGTTCTTTACTAGGAGTTCCATTACATCATACAATGGTAGATTTCAACCTTTTTAGAGACCAAGAAAGCAGTAAAAATTTCTGCCAGTGCCAAAGCAAATTTAACAAGACAGATGACAAAGAAGCTCATTAATGAAATCTTAAAGTAAACCAAGGAGAAAAAATCAACAACATATTAAATGGTAGAAAATAACCTCTCATTAATGTTGACCACATGTTCTTCAATGAATACATACATAATGGAAATTAACCAATGCAGAAAAGAAGGTAAAAAAGCAAAAGCAATATATATAAATATAGAAAATGGATGCCTATAGCTCCGTCAACAAGAAGCAATCAAAAGCATTTAACCCTAAATACCTCTGACAATTAATCAACAATAGAGAATGATTGAAGAAATTGACCTGGCTTATAGAAAATAGAGAGGCCAAAATCAGTAGCCTTAAGCTTAGCATCTTCATGAGGGCTATCAAAAAGGAAATTCTCAGGCTTGAGATCTCTATGCATGACCCCAAGAGAATGACAAGCCTCAACAACTTTGACAATAGTTTTCATCAACTGTGCAGCTTTCTTCTCAGTATAATGACCCTTTTGAACAATCCTATCAAAAAGCTCACCCCCTTTACAAACCTCCATAACAATATGTATAAAAAGATTATCCTCAAAAGCCCCTTTAATCCTCACAACGTAAGGGTGTTCAGACAAATGATGCATTATCTGAATCTCTCTCCACACGTCGTCATAGTCTTCCTTACAAAAAAGCTTCCTTTTTGGTATTGATTTGCAGGCGTATTCATGACCTGTGGCTTTCTCTGTACATAGATAAGTTGTACCAAATTGACCTTGCCCTAGTTTCTGCCCAAGAGTGTAGTGCTCTCCTATTCTTGGGGTTTGGTAAGGAAGGACAGTCAGAGATCCCTTTGTTGATGAAGGTTTGCTATTCTCCATTCTTGGAATCAAGACTCTTTTTTTCTTTTCCTTAATAATTGTTTTTTTCTTTTTTGGGGAAGACAAGGAAAGGGATGTTGTTTGTTGATTGTGACGAAAATATGCATGTGTTTGTGATCAAGATCTATGTTGTTCATCCTTATCTGGCGGGGAATATGGAGTCTCCAGTTGACTTGGACATTCTTGGAGTATTTTATTAGGTGAAGAGTTGAGGTGGGGATATCACGTTACATTTTTCTTAATAGAGAAAACGTCCAATTAAGTTTCCACTTTGGATCAAAGCTCTCTCTTCAATAGGTGCATTTTGATATCTATAAATTTTACGTTAATTCATTTTTATACTAACTATTTTCTAAATTATTAAAAATCTTATATTTATTACGCGTATTGATACCTTAAAACTCGTTTGATACCTATTGAAAAAACAGGAAACAAACCCATCAGTTGAACTGAAAAATTAAATCCAATTACCCATTAATTAGGATTAGTGCCGACAAAATTAACTCATATTTTGGTAACCCGCCCATATTTTAGTAGTTTGGGTAGTGATTTTTTTACATGAGTAAAATATGGGTTTAAACCCATAGAAATATGGGTATCATGGGTAAACTATGATTTAATTAAATAGGTTAAGCTTCTAACTTCTTCTCACTCAAAATTCATTATGTTTTCTAATTTTTTTATGTTTTGTTTGATTTAAATATTTTGAAAATATAAATTTAAATAAACTTATTTTCTTCAAAAATAATTTATTTCTAAATTGGAGAAGAGTTTTGACAAATAGTAGGAAAATATTTGTAAAAACTCTCCTCCAATTGCAAATTACAATTCTTTTCATACTCCACCCAATACATGATCCCTCTACAAGCCCTCAACTCCCCACCCTTCCACCCCCAAAGCAAATCAATTTTTTTTATAAAATTTTTCTTTATAAAAAATTCAAATTTTATAATAAAAATTGTAAATCCGATTGAAAAACTTGTTACGGTTAGAAAACCTAACAGAATGAGTCACTACAAATTAAGGTTATAACTTATAAGCATGAAATCAATATGAGAAAAATTGAAAGTTGAATTTAAAAAAAAATTCAAATTTTTTTAAAAAAAGTTTATCTCAATCCAGCACTTGACCCCTTCTCAGTTCGAGTGTTGAATTGGATTTCGAGTCCAAAGTTGTATGTCGGGTCTCGTTAGAAGTTGGGTCATATGATTAATTTGGAATCAGGATCGAATCTCAATTTAAAAGTCAAATCTTGCATTGAGTGTCGAATTTAATTTTATGATATAATACAATTAAATAAAAATATTTTTAATGTTTTTCATCCAAAAATAAAGTAAATCATTTTATCCATATTGAATTTTAAAGTAGCGTACTATTTACTCATTAAAATATAGATAAACTAGTATTTTACCCAATCTATTTCTTACCCAACTCATTCTTACCCATTTAATATATGGGGGGACGGGGGTGAATTATTACCCATTGTATATTGACCCATTTTCAACCCGCCCAAATTTGACCAACCCACCCATTTGCCACCACTAATTAGGATGTAACATCGCTAAAAGTAATTTCACTTGCTATGTATGCGCAACAGCAACAATTTCAAAAATTCAAAAACCTCTGGAAATCCTTGCAAGAACACATAAAATTGAAGACGACAACCAGGTTTCGTCGACGACATGATTTTTGATAATATGCGAACAACAGATGATTCATTCTAAAAAGACGACAACCAGGTTGGTCTTGATATCTTTGTTCTTAATTTTTTGATTCGTTCTTATGCTGATTGTGGATGTTTGGATGTGGCATACTTAGTTTTTGAGAATATGCAAACAAGGGATGTTTCTTGGAACACAATGATATAATTGATACCTGACATAATTTTTATATTTTTTTGTGTAGTAGATACTTGATACTTAAAATTAGGTGCTTGATCTGGGTAGTTGATACTTGATTAAGGATTTTCGTGTTTTTCAGAATTATACTCATCGTTGGAATAGGAGTTTTAGGTACTTGATACGTCTTAGTGGTTGTTCTTATCAAACTACTGATAATTGATACTTGACATAAGTTTTATGTTTTTTGTCTAATAGATACTTGATACTTAAAGTTAGGTACTTGATCTGGGTAGTTGATACTTGATTAAGGATTTTCCTATTTTTTAGAATGATACTCATCATTGAAATCGGAATGGAGACTGCTATGAAGTAGTTGATGAAAAATGGAAGACGCTAGGTTTTGATGGAGGAATTGGAGACTTTTCAATTTCTTCTCTTTTTTGTTTAGTTTGAAATAATGATAAAAATTTTGAAATTGAAATTAATCATGAAAAGATTGATTAAACAACTAAAAAATAGGAAGATTATGTAGATATTGATTAGAATACTTAAAATAAGGAGATGATTTAGGATAAATTAAGGAGAGAGAAATATTAGTCTAGATATCTAGAAGTTGGAGAGAGAAAGAGAAAGAGTAGAAATAAGGGGTCTTTGTATTTTTCTAGGATAGAGAAAGAGAGAGAGTAGAAATAAGAGATTTTTGCATTTTTTTAAGGATAGTAGGGACAATTTGAAAATTTGTTGTGTAGTTGTGTAATTTTTCCTTTTGAGTATTGATATTTATGTGTTTCAATTTTGGATGTGTACAAATAGACGTTTATATTTTATATAAATTTAAATAAATAGACATACGTATTCTACATGACACAATACATGTAGATACTCACGTTTAATGCATGTATCTATTTGTTCAACTTTATATAAATAAATTTAAAAGTTTACTTGTGGACATCTAAGAAAAGCATACATAATCCTTTGGTGGAGTGTATATATAAGAAAAGTGCAAAACGAATCACCTGGATTAGTATTGTGATCCGAAATCCGAGTGTGATGGCACTCACGTACCCCACCAAGGCGAATCATCCTAACCCTGAACATTCTAATATATAATAATAAAAGCGAAAGATAGGACAGTCTAAAATAGTGGATATACATAAAGAAACCTAACTAAACCATCGCAGAACTAGTGTCACATGTATAAGCCTCTAAATGATAGCACTTAAAAGAAAATACAAGTCTCAATGTCAAGTTTTCGAATAGAATATGACATAACATAGAATACTCGAGGGTAGTGACAAAACTAGAATTTTAATTAAGGGGGTTTAAAATTTGAAGAAGTAAACACACGAACTAGTCGAAGAGGGCTCGATATTTATTATATATACATCAAATATTAGTTTGACCTTGTATGAATAATATAACTTTAGCCGAAGGGGTTCGAATGAACCCCCTCACTGTATGCTAGCTCCGCCCTTGCTTGAGGGTTAGGTGAAGAAACAAGTCGCTACCACTAAAGAATATAGAAGCATTTTCCTTCGATTTTTCATCATTAATAGAACATCAAGTAAGGCATATTATCATGGTACAATAACCACTTTCACGTATATAGAAATATGTAAAATGTCTATATTGCATCATTTATTCACAAGTCATCAATCCTTTCATTGTCTATCAATATTTTAGTCATCATTAACAGAATACTTAATAATCACAATATAATATAGTTCAATTCTTTCAATTACCCTTAATCATCATAGCTCAGAACAATTCATCATCTGAGTTCTTACTTCACAAGCAATTAATTTTGCAATTTCCAACATCATCTCATAGATTGAGGCAATTTGAGACTGTTTTGGTTATTGTTCTATGTGTGCAAGGTTATGGATATTGTCATTAGTAAAGTAGGTGAGACTTTAAGCTTTAGTGCTTTCTTTTCAAACATTCTTTGAAAATATATTTTCTGTGTCTGATTCATGTGTTAGGACAAGCGTATTCCTGGCAGAATTGGTGTACTTTCATTGGTTGTAAATATGCTATTTTATGAATACTATCAAATATTTTTATAAGATACATACGACGTGATGTTAAATATCTTTCTTTATTATTATGATGTGGTTACTAGAGGCATACATAGTTGCCATAGTATGTTAGGGGCATACCTATGCTGCCGTAATATGTTAGGGGTTTTGTACACACTATCGTAGTATACTTTTAGAGCATTACACATGTTGTCATGGATTTGCAAAGGTGAATGTTGATCTCCTTCACTGCCGTTTACGACAAGTTTTGAGTGTGGATTGAATTTAGACATGTAGTGAACATTTGTTTGAACTTATTGAAGCTTATATTATGAAGTATATTCTTGTATATATTATTTATTTATAATTGTTGTGCAGATTATTTTATAACTCTTGTTCTAGGGGTATTAAAGTACCGAGTTGAGGATCTTACTAGATTTTATATATATATATATATATATATAGACACACACACACACACACATAAATACAACTCTCCTTACTTACATGTCAATGCAGATACTGTTACAGAGGGTGAGACTTGTGGTCGACAAATTTGTTTCTGTGGACTTTATTGCTAAGGTGAGCCTTTGTTTTGCTCATGGATATATATATATACACACACACACACACAACTCTCCTTACTTGCATATCAATGTAGTACTGATACAGAGGGTGAGACTTGTGGTCGACAAATTTATTTTTGTGGACTTTATTGCTAAGGTGAGACTTCGTTTTGCTCATGGAGGCTACTATTTCAGCTCTATCTATTATAGCTTACGTTTTTCCTGTTGGGGTTTGTATGCCCAACAATTAAACTTATGTCACTCTATCACATGCTCCATAATCTTATTGTGAATTTGTGCTAAAGATATGTAATAACCCCAAAAAGTACTCGAAAATGTGCCTCAAAAGCACCCGGAACTATAATTTCTATGACACCCCGTAACTCCATGCTCTTGTATACATGTTTCAAGCCTCATTTGGTTATGTTGGGGATGTATTAGGTTCATGGGAGACTCCTAGTACCTAAACGAGTTTAAGACTTCCCTAAGAGTTGAGTTTTGGGTGATGGTTCATATAAGGGTCAACTTTAAACTAGCATTAACTTTTAGCACACTTGTAACTGGATGGCCCACAATATGTCAAATGAAAGCCCTTAGAGTTATCTTTCCAACGCACTTTGTTTCACCTCATTTAGAATTCGGAGTCACAAGATATGATCATTTTACTGAATATTGCCAGTGCAGAGTTACACTACAAGCTCACTGTTACGAGTCGTAGGCCAGGGTAAAACTTGTCGACCAGGCTCATAGCAATTGCCAGAGACTTCAAAATTGAGCCTAGGGGTCATGTGAATGGTCCTACAAGTCGTAGTGCTACCTACAGGTCGTAAAGGAGCCCGTAATAGCCGTTAGACAGCTTTTTAGGAAGGGTTATTTTGGTCCTTTCCCACCTTTTCTAAGCTATAGATTGACATTTTTATGCTCATTCAAGGTCCCAAAACCCTTAAGTTCTTCATTGTATTGATAAAATACTCTCTCAAATCCTTATACTAATATTTCACTCCAAAGTCAAGTGACCAAATCTCTTTCGGATCTTAAGGAATTCATCCAAGGTTCAAGTTCTCACATCCATCTTCACCAAGAAATTCTCCAAAGCTAAGGTATGTGGTGTTGAATTATTCGGTCCTTCCACCAATGGTGGCTAAACCTGTTTTTCATTAGTATTACATGATTTCAAGTTGATTTTACATATGAGTCCTGTATATTGAGAAATTTACTGCACAATGATTTTAGTTCATGAAAGTATGGTCGTTGTAGCATGTTTTGAGGTCTAAATCTCAGATCTAATGTTGGACTTGATGAGGGGTCTTGAAGTGTATGTCGTGAGGGTGTTACAAGGTGTTATTTGGTGGTTTTACTACAAATTTTCTTGCACGATTTCATATCTAAATTGCATGGTCTTTTACCCCCATTACACACCCGCCAAGTGTTTGATAAAATGTCTGGTTAGGGTTTCTTGAGGAATTGAAGGTCCAATGTATATCTTATGAGTTGAATAGTGTTATGATTATTATATGATGATGAAATGAAGATGGAATGATGATGAAATAATGGTATGCATATGATGTATAATGATGAGAGGAAATGTCGGTATATGATGACCTTGTGATGACGAAAGTATGTTATATATGTGTTGAATTCATGAAAGTATTTATGATGTTGCAAATCAATCACGTTGTTGAGAGGGCGCCAAGTCTCAATCACCTTGTTGAGAGGGTGCCAAGTCTCAATCACCTTGTTGAGAGGGTACCAAGCCTCAATCACCTTGACAAGGGGGTGGCACGCCTTGGATGCCTTGTTGAGGGGGTATCAAGCCTCAATCACTGTTCAAGGAATGGTGTGCCTTGGAGTTGGGAAGTAGTTCACTTGTTCTATTCTTCACTAATGATATCCTATATGACTATGAGTTACTTAAGCATGTTTTACTTATACATTGATCATACATGTCATATTGCTATATCATGTCTATTGTCTATTATTATGCATATTAATTATGAAGCTTTCTCTTGTTTCATTGCATCCCACATACTTAGTACATTCAAACGTACTAACGCATACTCTTGCTTACATGATATCACCATGTAGGAACCGAAGCTCCATTTGGTCATCATCCTCCTTCACGTAGCAAGTGATATCCAATCAAGCTAGTTGGTGTGTCCTCATGTCCGGGGGCGATATCTATGTTCTTTTGCTATGTATCTAAGACTATCTTTCCTTTTTGGTATACTTGATTATGAGGGTGAGCCCGATTGCTTGTCTTGGCTCTCGCTAAGTTCAATGTTAGAGGTGTTGTTGGATAAAAGTATGTATTATGTTTGAGCTTTGATTCACTTGTGATATCCATGATATTTAAATATGATTTTTGCTTCCTTAGTCCCAATTCCCCTTGTTTATGTTCTTATGTTGTCATGTCTTTCTTCCGAGGCCAAGGATGTGTGATGATATGCTATGAGGCTTGTTTGGGGTTCCTTTGGATTTCCCATTCGCCAGTCACGTCTAGTCCCTAGGCTTGGGTCATGACAATTTCCATATATCTTAATATTCGTGTGCGATATTGAAAATCTGACTTCATATTCTTGATTAGGGGGTCATTTTGAGTGGGGAATGGGTCTAAACCCCGATTTTAGAGCAATCGAATCACAATTATAAATTTCTAGAATTTCAATTTCTAGAGTCGGCTCGCGACAGCGTCGCGACGCGCAGCTACCGCAAACATGTGTAAAGTTAGTCTCTGCAACAGGTCCGCGACGCGGATCTGTGTAAATTCTGCCCAGTTATTTTTCTTGCGGTCCAAGACTTTTAAGTCTTGGGCCTAAATGTTCCCAAAAGTAAATATACTTATACTTAGCCATTTGTTTCACCCTCATATCATTCTAAACATTTCCCAATACTCATTCAAACACTTAGCCAAATATTTTACTCCTAAATTAACATCTCAAATCCTCTTCCGGATCTTTAAGGATTTCACTCAAGCTTCAAGTCTCCATCTTCAATCTTCATCAAGTTCATCTCAAAAGCTAATGTATGTGAGTTTATTTCATGGTTCCTTTCACCCATGATACCCAAGCTCTCTTTTACTCAAAATTGTATGATTTAAAGTTGATTTATTCATGGCTCTTATCTATTATGAATTTCACTGCACACTATGTTGGAGTTTATGAAATTATGACTATTTTGGCATATTTTGAGCTATGAGACTAAGATCTATTGAGATATTTGATGAAGGGTTTTGATGTACATTGCTTGATGGTGTTACCAAGTATCTATTGATGATTTTACATTGAATTTTCTATCATGATTTCACTCTTGATTTCATGGTTTTACACTAGCACTACACACCCTCTAAGTTTTTGATAAAATGTCTGGTTATGGTTTCTTGAGGAATTGAAGGTCTAATGCATATCTTATCAGTTAAATGACTAGATGATGATGAAATGAATGTATGTAGATGGTATTCTCTATATAGGGTTGGACTGTGACCAGCCCTACTCGAGGGTTGCACGCCGGGTGACCTTGTCAAAGGGTTCGTACCTTGATAACCTATCGGGGGATTTGTACTTCAGCACCATGGGTGGTAGGGTACGACTATCCATCAACCTGGTTGGGGATTTATATCTATCAACCTATCGAGGGGGTTTGTACTTCGGCACCACGAATGGTAGGGTGCGAGGATCTATCAACCTATCGGGGGGTTTGTACTCCGGCACCACGGTGGTAGGGTGCGATGATCCACCAACCTATCGGGGGCTTGTACTTCGGCACCACAGGTGGTAGGGTGCAACGATCCACCAACCTATTGACGGGGTTTGTACCTCAATCACCAAGGGTGGTAGGGTGTGACGATCCTCCAATAGTTTAATGGTCACCTCTTACACATATATTGTGTTCTATGTAAGCATGTTTTACTTAAGCATTTATCATACATGACATATTGTTACTATGCTATCTATTGCTTATCTCTATGCATTTTGACCATGATACCTATCTTGTATTACATTGCACCTCACATACTTAGTACATTCAAAGTACTAACGCATACTCTATGCCAACATGAGATTACCATGTAGGAACCGGAGCGCCGCTTGAGTCTTTCCACCCACATGGCTAGTACGATTTCACTCAAGCTTGTTGGTGAGTCCTCCATTTCGAGGACGTTGCTTGTGATCTTAGGGTATGTTCTAAGATTATCTTTCTCTTACTTATGTATTGACTATGAGGGTGAGCTCGGTTGCTTGTCTTGGCCCCCGCTCTTATCTATGTAGTAGAGGTGTTTTTGGACATGTTATGTATTTATGTTATGAGCCATGACTCTTTTGTTTCTTGATATTTATGGTATGGAAGTTTACCTTTAGTCTCATTTTCCCTTGTGTATGCTTATCTCTTATTGTCACTTTACTTGCTTCTGCAACCAAGGATGTGTAATGATATACTATGAGGCTTGTTTGGGGTTCCTTCGGGTTTCCCATTCGCCGGTCACGTCTAAGCCCTAGGCTTGGGTCGTGACATAGATGGTATTAGAGCACTAGGTTGTTAGATCCTCGGCATCCAACACACCGCGCCAATTAGAGTCCTATACATGGTTGTGAAGCGTGTTACGACTATAAAGGGGAGGCTATGAGGCGTTCTAGGAAATGTTTCACTTCTTCGTGATCTATATCGTATGATAAAGTTAGGTCCCTTAGGGCTTATTACTAACCGTTACATTTCAGGATATGTCTCGAGCTAATCATGGCAGTGATGTGATTAATGCGGAGATG
>JAOTQR010000007.1:8373592-8391563 GCA_025774065.1 Solanum ossicruentum | reverse complement strand
TTCCCTCCTGGCAAGTGACTTAAAGAAAAGAAGTGAAGTAAGCTCCCCCCGATACAAGCGAGCTAAGGGGGTTGAAGAATCCTGCCTTTATTCTGACTACCCTAGGCTAGAGGACTTGACGGAGCTTTGACAGGGGGAATTGCTTCTTTTCTCCTTTCTCTGCCTTTTCCCAAAAATGCAATCTTTAGTACAATTATAACAAGAATAAATTTGTATCCACTTTCTTTTCTTCCTCTTAAACCATGCCAAAAGTTAAAGAATCAAGACAGGGAAAAAAAACAAGCTTCTAATACAGCTAACAAGAATGAGGAATGTGTCTATGCCTGAAGCAAATGAAATCACAAGAAGAAAATCTCAATTCATACAGAGAAGTCCAAACATAAAATTAGTAGACATCAAAATCAATACAAGGAAGAAAATGACACAAGAAAGAGAAGAGAAAAAAAAGAACCTGCCAAGAACAGAAGCTAAGGTCTTGATATGGTACTCCTCAGGTTCTTGATCTTCAGGGTTTTCAGTATGAACAATATATACTTTTGTTTCTGTGGAGGGTTGAGAATCCCCCATTGATTTGGCAGTAGCTGCAACAAACAAGAAAATAAAGAAAATGATTTGGGTTTTCTGCATCACTTTGATTATGGAGAGACCGTTTTGGGATTTTTCTTGATAATAAAAACAAGTTCCATTTTTGGGACGTCTATCTTACCACACTGTCTTTGTTCCTACAGGCTACAGCTGTTGGACTTTGCCACGCGTGGCAGTGGTCTTTGCATGCCTCGTTTACCAATGAGACAAGTGCTAGGGGTGAAATAGGAAATGCGGGCTAACCATTGCTACGTTTTTTTTTGGTTTAATCAAACAACTAATTCATATTTGGATTTCTTTTTTTTAACTCCATCAATCCAACTAATTCAAAATTCTTGTACATTTCAGATTAATTCATTTATTTTACCATGATGAGTAGATGAAATGTGTTCTTTTTCAGTTAATGAGGATTCGCATTCGTCATGCTCAAGAAACAACCTTCACCTTTTCTGCCATCACTTCACTCTATTTTGCTCAAAATAAACCGCAGTTTTACAAATATTTATTGAAGAAAAAAAGCAGAGTTGCGCATCAATCAATCATGAGGAATATAACTGAAGTAGATCGTGTGAGAAGGCCTTCCTAATGACATCCCTCTTGAGCTTCAAGGCTGCAGTAACAAGGCCAGTTTCTGGTGTCCATGCTTCCGATAGCAACTTAATCTTCGCTGGGATCTCAAACTTTTCCAATCGAGCAGCCTTCGCTGCCTGTACAAGACACAAGTTCAATGAATTGGCAGTCTAAACAACAAATGATTTAACTCCGCAAAATGGAGTAGAAATGTTAAAACATGCCAAAACGACTTAATCCATTACATGGGGAGGTTACACTCAAGTAGATTATATAGGAAAAGACATCTTTGGTTATGATAATTGACAACAGAAAGCAGCTTGGTGTATGAACACTACCTTCACTAAGGAAGCATACACCTCCTTGATAGATTCTTCCTTCTGACATAACTCTTGAAAATCACCAAAGTTAATTCCGAGCGTCCTAGCCCAGTCTTCAACAGCACCCTGAGCAGCCACCACTAGCGCTACACAATAACTATGGAAAGGATCGGCATGCAACATTATATTGTCAACATAGGGACTGACAATAAGAGCAGCCTCGACCTGCACATGACGTATCAACTCCCACATGAGTAACTGGGGAATTGGGGTAGTGAAACCAGGAGAATTTCATCTACCAATGTGCATATGTTTCATCTACTAGTATAAGATACCATTCAAAACACTGGAACACACCTTCCCTAAGGAAACATATTCCCCATGCTGAAGTTTAACGATGTCCTTTTTACGGTCAATTATCTCGAGGCAACCATCTGCATGAAATTGCCCTATGTCACCAGTGTAGAACCAACTCATTCCTCTCTCATCAACCTTGGTACAACAATTAAAAAAATCATTCCAATTTATAAATCAACCATTCACATTTGTAACACATACTCATCAGAGCATACAATTTTAGAGCAATTAGTACCTTGTACACTTCTTTTGTCTTCTCCTCATTTTTGAAATATCCAACGGTAACATTTGGTCCACCGATAACAATTTCACCTCGAGGCATTGGGGAATCATTAGTAAGATATCCACCCTCAGCCCAATCTATCAGCTACAGATGAAAGTGCTACATTAAATTAAGATTATTATCTGGTGACAGCTAAAATGATTGATTCAGAAGCTATTATAGAGCTTTTAGAGTTTCTCATGACTTTAACAACAAAAAGAAGTTTAGAAGGCAAGACGCTCAAGACGTAACAAAGGGTGGAAAGGACGGAGATTTGGGGTGTTTTCGGTATGAAGGAAAACATTTTCTGGTTTCCCCATGTTAGGTTGGTCAGAGTTTTGGATAACATTTTCTATAGGAAAACAAGTACCATAAAAATAGGAAAATGACTTCCCTACTGGAAGTAGAAAAAGCAAGCTCCACAACTGGTATTCGATATTGATTATGTAGGCCCAATCCCCACCCCAACCCCATCATAGTATTTGTCTAGATTATATATAAATACTTTTCAAATAATATCTTTTTGTTACATACTGAAACACAAGAGAATAAGTAATTTACCCAGTCATTTTCCCAGAGAAATTTTTCAAGAAAACATTTTCCGTAGAAACATTTTCCTTCATACAAAACACACTCTTGTAGTACAAATTTTGTGATAGATGTTGTGATGGATCATGATCTAGTACTCTATCAACATACAACAGAACTATCTGAAACTTGAACCATATAAAAGATAAGACTCTGAGCATTACATAAAAGAAAAAAAGAAAAAACAGGATTTAACAAATAAATGTGAGCGATGTGCGTAACAAGATTACTACAATGCTTTCTGAAAGTTTGAAATGCATAATTCTTGACCTGAAAATGGGGTTCTTCTTTCCTAGTTGCATAATTATCTCCTACTATGTCAACTTACAATGTAACCATCTGAAACTTAAACCATAATACCACATAAAGAGTACATTCAGTACTAAAAATTGAAAAAATTATAATATGTAGATTTAATTATTAGAATTTGTTGTTATTTTTTCTTTTCACTCTTCCTCTCTTCCTCGCTTCTCTGCTATCTCTCTTGACGGCGAGCATGGGCCACTTTGGACCTTTGAATTCTATCCTCTCTTACTATTTATTTAATTTCATGAGGTGGTGGTGACAAAATTTAGTTAATCTTTTATTGAAGGGGTACAGGAACAAGAGCATTACATAAAAGATAAAATGCAAAATACAGATTAACAAGTAAATGTGAGAGATGTAAGTAATAAGATTACAATGGTTTCTAAAATTTTGAAATGCATAACTCTTGACCTTAAAATGGGGTAATTCTCTCCTATTTGATCAGACGAATGAATAATGATTAAGTTATACACGGATATTGAGGAACGTGAAGCTTTGACTCTGCTTATTCTACTTTACCTTGATGTACGAGCAAGGAAGAGGAGGACCAACACGTCCAACAGAAGTATCATCATAATCACTAAATGTTCCACCAGCACAGGTCTCAGTAAGACCATAACCTTGGCCTATTGGAGCACTAAGGAAAATAAACCAAGATGAGAAGTCTGCAGAAAAAAAAAAGATGCTAGCAAGAAGAGAAGAGTGCTTCGTACAATGTAAAGCTGCATATTATTCGCCACTGTTGTTGTTGACAATAATTTAGTGAAGTATCAATTTAACCCATCCCCACTGTGGGATTCCACTGGGTATGTTGTTTTTATCAATTTAACCCACAACAGAACATGTCTATTTCGATGAAAGTGGCCTCCTTGATTAAAGCATCTTGCTTTTTATTATACCATAGAATTTCATCATTCAAGTAAGTTACAATGCTAGTTATTAATTAGAACAAAGGGTGAACACAAGAAATAAATGGCCACCCAAAGTCTGAAGGTTAAGTTTTCTCAGGATTATCTTCCTACCATCCAGCAGACAGGTAAGGCAGATATACGTTTTCAAGTCATCAGCTACTAGATTTACATCATTAGAAACGGCATATAAACATGAACAACCGTTATGTGGAAGTTTCTTTAAATTGGACCTTCAATTATAATAGCAAAGAGAAGCTAGGGGCAGAACAAACCCCCGAGGGACATCAAGTGTTCTTTGGACACTTTATAATAGGACAGTTAGTGATAACTAGAACATATGTAGAGGAATAACACTTCCAATGGCAAGAGAGAAACAAGAGTTCCTATTTCCACCACAAAAACTACCCAACTAGTTGGTAAAAAAGTGCAAATTGGTGAGATTTATATATCCGTTAGAATGTTGAAAGAGATATTATGTGCAGCCAGATAAAACTAGAGACCATAAGAAGCAGGTGGTATTGAAGTTGAGAAGGTTAGTCTTGCTTCCACTCTTATCTCAAGAAGTGGTTAACTCATTATACATTGTGTATATCGACAAAACACTTTAGACCATCAACTCAATGGCTTATGGATGATGCTAAGAGATCATAGAACTTTATATATTAGTTTCATTTGGTATTAAACGAGTTAATCCTCAGATCATCATCTTCTAGGGTGAGAGGTCAAAATTATCACAACGAGAAATGTGCATATTAAGCTTTTAGATCCTTTATGTGGGGGCATGGTTTCGGAGTTGCTCACCCAAGGCATATGTTGATAAATCTCTGAGTATCAGCAGAGAGAGGAGCTCCTCCTGACAGGATAAAACGGATACGGCCGCCAAGAATTGCTTGAACCTTCTTAAACACTAAAAAGTTCCAGAAATGCTTTTCTAAGCCCCAAGCTCCAAGCCAATTACCATTAATTGCAGACAATCTTCGAGAATATGCCAAATCAAACAGTCTTTTGGACAATCCGCCTGCAGCATCTACCTGAGTTTTACCAATGTTAGTTTCATGTACCAACAGCATGTAATATGTATGCAAAAGCAAACAAATGAACTATGAAAATATATAGTTTGAGTTCTCAGTTATACCTTTTTACGCACACCATCTCGAACCCGATCAAGTATTGCTGGGACAGCTGCCATCACAGTTGGACTTAACACAGAGGCATCTCCTTTAGTTCCTTTCTTTATCTTGTTTGAAGTATCAGTAAGGGTCAAAGGAGAACCATATCCTATAGAACCACCAATCCCAGGTACTATGGTCTGCATATAATATCAGATTTCTACTTTAATAAAAGTAAAGTGAAGACATGAATAAACCACACACCCAACAAATTTGGTCAAACATTGGTACATTACCTCTGCTGCAAGCTCGAGAATATGAGCAAGCGGCAGGTATGCTAAGTAAACATCCTTGCTTCCAAGACCGGGTACAATTGTCAGAACAGCAGAAGCTGTAGCTAGAACATTCCTGTGTGTCATCATCACACCCTGTGTTCCAGATAAAATGTTAGTGATTTTGTAACAGCTGTAATTTTTTCTTCCTAGAGAATTTCTCGACTCATTCAGGTGCATAAGGAAGAAAGAAATGGAATAAAGCTACGAAAATCCCATTTCCTAGTACACAGTGGCGAACACTTTAAGCAGTTCCTACGCCTTTACCATAAAGATGTTGAATAATACAAGAGTAAGCAAACCTGAGTCTCTATGCATTCAATTATCATGTTTTCTACATTTTTTACTCTCTTTAATACTATTATCTTATCTCTTTTCATCTACTTTATGGGTATACTGACAATCATCTGTTCCTACCACAATGGATATGAAGGGTTAAATATTAAAATTAAAAATAAATTAAAAAAAGAAGAGGATTGGAAGCTTTTTCTCCAACGGCTAATGCTCACATGTAATTTTCCAACCAAGCAAAAAATAACTGTTCACCAATTTAAAGCAGAAGATTGAGAGTGTCACAAGTAACCTTGGGCAGACCAGTACTTCCGCTGGTATACATGATCACTGCAATATCAGCAGCAAGAGGAAAATCTGGGTCAACAGGGTTTCCTCGGCCAAGAGTTTCCACCTCTGAAAAGGTCTTCAATACCCAGATGGTCCCTGCAGCAACGATGGCACTTGATGGAATCTCACTGTCCATGCATATCACACGTTTGACTGTATCAAGTTGTCCACTAATATCTAAAAGCTTCTTTAGTTCCTTTTGCCCACAAATGATAGTGGTAACTTCTGTCTGGAGAAGATAAATAGTTGACAACAAGCAATATGTATCAAACAAAACACTTGAAAGAACAGAAATGAACATTTGAAAGACTATAAGAAAACACACAAATATCTAAAGAGCAATATCAGGTCTCCACAGCTTGTTTTACAGCACAGCAATAATATCAAAAAGGATAAAATTTAAAACAAAAGTATTTATGGAGGCAACATGTAAATTTTCAAGTTCTCGAATATCTAGGTCTTGAAGGGATGAGTTGCTGTGGTACTATATTACTACTGCTTAAGAAAAACATCGTGTGTGGACAAGTCAGAGTTTGGTTATAAAAGTAGAATGGTGTGTTTTTCTAATTTTATCCAGAAGCATGCTATTGGTACATTTGAGCCGAGGGTCTTTCAAACACAGCCTCTCTATCTCCATGAGGTAGTGGTAAAGTCTGCACACACACAGTACCCTCCCCAGACCCCATTTTGTGAGATTTCACTTGGTATGAAGTTGATGTTGTTGAGCCAGAAGCATGGTATTGATTCACTGGAGAGATTATGATACCCGCAAATAGATCCAAAGAGAACAAATCAAATCTGATGTGGGGCTCAGCCCAGAGATTATCAGTTTCACCCTGAAACAAATAATTCCATCGTTGTGGGTACTTCATATATCAATCTACCTTTTTCACAGTACCACTGTATAGGGTATTTTAATTTCTTATGTTTTAAGGCTTTCCTTGAGTGACTAACTCATATAGAACTTCAACGAAGTTATATAAGTAAAAGCAGATGCGGACCTACATGAAGCTAATGGAAGAGAACATATTTCATTTCAAACTGCTTCACATGCTACTGTGGACAGTATCAGTTGAAAATGAAAATCTAGAATAATCCACAGAAAATGAAGAAAGTGGAGAAGGCAAGTTAGACCAGTACTTGACAACAAATATCAATTTAAAGAAAGTGGATGCGGCACAGGAAATGAAGTGTTCCGGAAAGTTGATAATCAACCTCATATCTGATAACTGACTTTGAGGTTTAAGTGCATATGATTATCATTCTACCATAACTGATCTTTTATCCCAAAGTTGTACAGTCTATAATCTTGAAAATTGCATGTTATTTCATGAGACGAGATCTTCAATTTCTATAATAACTAGGAAGGTATTTTTAGCATAAATCCTTGCAGACCCTGCTTCTCCATTTAAATTCACCTCAAGCCAACATTGTAAAAGCATTTTCTGTTCTTTACTAATTGAGACAGTTCAATTACTACATCTGATCCAGTATTGGGCACATAATGGTGGTGTCTGTTAGCATCTGATGTCTTTTGATGATCTCATTTGCGGGAAAGATGAAAAAGGAAAAAGGAGGACCCACGAGATCCTTGGAATACTCGAGGACAGATCAAAATGGAAAAAGGAGGACCCACAAGATCCTTGGGATATTTGCAGTAAAAGGAAGATAAGATGCTGGAAGATCTATTCAAAAATCAAGGAGAAACTCAAGGAATCATATCCTCGATGACTGCAAATCACATCGGGAAAGAAGTAAGCTTGCAAGGAAAGATATCCAGATGCATTCCCAATCAACGATTCTACAATATCCTTGATTGGAAGAAATCCCTTGAGTGAAGAAAGATTCTCCAACATCTAAAACTCGGAAAAGATTCTCCAACATCTAAAACTCGGAAGCTTCTTATAGCAATTCTCTCTTTCTAGAGTATGTTGAACACATTGAAAAGGATCTAGCCTGAAGTATTATTCTTCTACTCAATACAAACATTATACTCCAAGTGTGAACAATTGTGAAAAAAGAGATAAAGATGGATATTCTAGACTAGACTATACAGAGAGTGGTTGAAGATCTGATCTACGTATCAGAAAAAGTGTGAATACCGTTTGTAACCCATTATTCTTAATTGAGTTTTAAAGGAACCCTTTGTGACCCAAAGGGACTGGAAGTAGACACCACATTGGTGTCACCATACAAGCCTCCAAGTATGATCTCTTTCTTATGTATTAAGCACTATTATTGAACCTATATGTGTGCATGTTCTGATTCATGAGTTGAAAAAAAGAGAGTAACAGGAAGAGCGATAGAGCAAGCAAGATAATTGACCTGATTTAGTGAGTAACACAAGGCCTCTTCACCAAGTGATGCATAAATAGTAACCACTGTAACATTGCGTCTGAAACAACTCTGGTGTAGACAAAGCAACTCAATGTTATGCCATTGTCATGGAAAAATGCAAATTAAAAAACAAATTGGATATGACTAGAATCTTAGTCATCTATAAGCAAGCAAAAAAGAACATGGTCTTTTGGAGTATATCTCGAATCTATAAGAACATAATATCATGTTCATCAGTGCAAACAAAGACTGCATATTTAGTTTCAAGCTATGCGTTTGGCTGAAAGGAAAGGGAAAAGAAACCTGTTCGTTAAGTAAGAACAGAACAGATCAGATCTGTACCTGTAATGCCATTAGCCATTCTTCACATGTATCAGCAAATATGGCCACACGTTCTTCTCTTCTGTGCCCAAGTAGTGACAAACCAGAGGAAAAGTTGCATACAATCTCAAATGCCTGACCATAACTCAACCATTCATAATCACCCAAGTGTAGTTTCTCAAATGACCTTCCATCTGCAGATACTTCTATCTCTCTGGAGAGCAGTTTACGAGTTCCTAGTAACTTCTTGTGATAGTACTTCTTGCATGAATACTCAAAAAGCTCTGCCAAGGTTGTGATTCCATCCCATGCTGTTTCTACCGGTGCATTAAACCGATGGTTTCTGATAGCATAGCCAGGTTCACCACCAACATCAACAGGCAAGCCTCGCTTTTTCCGACTTCTTCTATTCTGAAGGAGAATAGTTACTACCAGAGGAACAAGAACACCAGCAACATAAGGCCCCATCTAATTTACCCTGAATAAAGCAAAAAATACAGTGTCTCAGACTGGTTACACACATTGGTTATTGTTTTAGAGAGTGATCAAAACAAGGAAATCAAAAATTAGATTAAAGTGATTACAAGAATTGTAAAATTATAAGTGAACTATCATCTAAAGAGACAGGGCAGGCAACAAAAGGTTCTCAACGGTAGAAATACTTCAGACAAGAATTCCTTTCCCCCCGGCAACTAGGAAGAATAAGAAAGACCAAGAACATGTGCAATTTAACCGTGTCAGATATTTGATCACATTTTCAGTTCTTCCTCCTTTTCCATTCTTATCTTCTGAAGGGAATTCTCAAAAGATGTGCATCTGCAAGCAAGAAAAATAAAAAGGAGTTTCTTTTGGCCAGCTTGTGCACACCTTGACTAATTCGAGGGGATACTTGTCACCTCCTACCAACAAACCAACAACAAGTAGGAGGCAATTCTATCTACTGAGGCTCCTTAACAGATCGTCCACAACAATATCAACAAGTGTGCACAAATTGAGACAAAAACTACCAAATGGTTGAAATGTGGTAATTTGTTTCTTTAGTAGTTAAAACTGGCAAAGAACAACTGGGAAAAAGTTAAGGTGCAGTCGAATTTTACAAGGGAAAAAGAAATAATAGGGACAACTTGATACATATATATGTAGAAAACAAACATTAATATGAAAAGTTGAAGCATTAATTGAGACTGCATTTACTGAAAAGAAGAAAAAAGAGACATACCTTTGATGAAGAATGAGAAGAGAGGTTTTGGTATTTGGGTTTATTAAGGTTTGGGCGGAGGGATCGAGAAAGAGTTTGGAGTTTTGAGTGATGTATTTTTGTGTCAACTATTTCTGATGTCCATCCTACATTTGGGTGATGCAGATTGGACACATGTTTCATTTATGGACCACGCCCTCTTTCAAAACTAGCTGATACTCACCCTAGTGGGGAAGCCCGGCCTAATATAAATTATTTTTTAATATTAATTTATATGTTTATATATATTTTAGAATATACAGTAAAATTATGATTGAAATAAATAAGGAAATATTATAAAATTATTGAAACAGACACGTCAATATGTAGCTGTCTTAAAAAGATTAAATTAGAAAGACTATAAATTATTTTTATTAGTCTACCGGAAGCTGCTCAAGCAAGTAACCAATATAAATTATTTTTTGGTCTCAATTCATGTGACCTCGATAAACTTTTTATATATATTTCAAAAAGTATGAGGCAATTAAAAAATATTATGAAGCAGTTGGAATAGTCATGTCAATACACAATTACTTTAAAATGATTAAATTAAAAAGTACGGGAAATATTTTTTATTGACCCCACATAATAAAGGGGAAGAAGCAGGCAACTGAAGTAGAAAAGACAACCGGAAGTTGTTCAAGCAGGTAGCTACGATCGGAAGCTACTACCTTATTTTCTTATATATGTTAAAAAAAATGAGGCCCAATTTTATATTAATTCTTTTTTTTTCATTTGTTAATTTTATATTTTATAATGTCATTTGTATTGCAAATGGTTGAATATTATTTTGATAAAAAAGTTAAAACTCTATCAAGCAAGAGAAAAATTAAATTCTATCAAGCAAGTGAAAATTGAAAAAAAAAATTATTTTATTTTATTTTTTTGCTTGTATTGAGTTTAATTATTTGATTCATTTGTAATTGAATGTAATTGAAAGAGAAGAATTACAATCTTCAATCTGGTAAATTAAAAATTATTGATAATCTGATGATGCCATTACAAGGTTATTCTTAATTTTATTTTCTTTATATTTTAATTGTAAATTTCTATTCTTTTAATTTAGTTTTAATTTTTTAAATATATTTTTTTACATTATTTAATTATTTATTTCTTTACTCTCCTTTTTCCAACCTTTACTTGTGTACTTCCATGTTTTCTCATATTTTCTTTCTTTCTTATTTAGTTTTCTTTGATTTCTTCATTATGCTAAGCTTTCTTTATAATTGTGTTATTATTTTAACTTTTAAAATTATACATCCTAACCTTCAAAGAATGAGATATCTACGACCTTAGCATAATGATTATGTCTCTACAGTTATATTTTGTTATAAAATATGGTTATTATCACGATTTAAATTACGGTATTATATAAGGACTTATTTTATTTTTAAATTAAATAAGTGAATTCTTATTACCCAATCAAAAATATATGAAATTAGTCGTGAATCCTTTAAATAATAACAGTTAAAATTTTAAATGTCAAGAATTATGAAACTTTCAACACTAATGTATAAAATAGTCAAACTAAATAACTAACTCTCAATAACTAATCTAGGCAAGTATAAGAGCTCTATATAAAAATAAGATTAAAAAAAAGACACAACTTTTTGTTGAAAAGAGAGATGCAAAAGTTGAGGATGATTATTGGTCGCTTCACATAAGAGACTTCAAGTCAACCTGCAATACACCTACACCCGAAAAGTTTGTAGCAAGAGTAGTACTGATACGAAGCATTAGTCGATCAAGATAAAATCATGCAATATAACATAAAAATCATAACTTCAGTATGAGAATTTTATACCATCCCAATTATTCTCATTTATCATACTTAATATTATAACCAACAAGATCTTTAATTTATGAGACATATTTATTTAGTGATTAGCCCCATCAACTAATTCCACAAATTACTAACGTCAGAATGTACAATATTACACATTTGATCACCCCTTTTCGTATTTATATCGACTTCTTTGACACCTAACCATGAACACCCAACAAGATTCATGATGCACTAAACTATATCACAATATAAAAACATCCTATCAACTAGACTACAGGACATATAACAACTCAAGAGTTATGTGGACTCAACAATGAAATAATCATCTCAAAATCTCTAATATTATCCACATCAATTATCATAATTTAATTTTACTCCTAGGTGTGACCAGCACTTAGGATCACAGATGATCTCACGTAGATCCTTGGTACTTATATTACATAATATAATATTATAATTGAAAAATAAAATGAAGAAAATAAAAGTTCCTCGGACTTAAACGTGTATAAGGATCCACAAGTTAGGAGATTAAAAAGATGGAACTAGAAAAGTTCAGAGACAATTCACAAGCCCAGTTCATGGCTCGTGGTTCAATCCACGAATTGTAGACTAGGCTCGTGGATAGGGGTTTCAAGCTTTTAAAATTTGGCTAAGTGTCTAGGGGATTTACGAGGCCATTATGGTCTGTGGAATAAAATACGGACTATGGAATAAAATACAGACCATAGAAAGGAGTCGTAGATTGAAACCTTGAATTGATGAAAAATCAAGATTTTTGAAAATGAAATCACAACCAACAGGATGGATCGTACTTGAGTTTACGGTCTGTAAATGAGTCTTGTGGATGGATTCTTCAGAAATAGTCTTTGAAGATTGAAAAAGGAGAACAGGATGATTCAAACCACGACTCGTAATTGAGTCTACCGCTCGTAATCGGGGGTTGTTGATTAGAATCTTACAGTTTTAATAAAGGATATTTTTGTTCTTTTTGCGTAACATAGGTTTAAACTACGTCGTTTTGAGGTTCCATAAGCCTCATATAAGACTTAAAACCCTCTATGGATCTCACAATCATCTCATTCTCTCAAAATTTCTAAGCAAACACACTCTTAAGGAAGAACAAGGCAAGTTAGTATTTTCAAGGCCTTTCAAACTTCCAAATTCCTTTTTCTTAGGTTCTAAATCAAGGTATGTGAGTTAATTTGTATTTATCTTCCACCCATAAAGTTCCCTATTAAAATCTTTTTACCTTTCTTTAAGTTCTTCAAATATACCAAGATGCATGTCTATAACTTTTATTGATGTTTTCATGATACATTATCATGTATTTTGCCTTAATGATATTATGTAGTGCCTTACCTATTTTTCCATGAATATTGAGTTTATGACTATCACCCAATTTTTAGGGTTTAGTTGATGAGGTATGGGTTTCTTAGTACTCGACTTAAAGTTATACATTTTTCATATATCATACATTATTCCCTTGATTTATGAGTTTTTTGGATGATGTACAAGCCCACTAAGTTCAAAATGATTTTTGCATGATATATGACAATGATGAGGGCATAAAAGAAAAGTTTTAAGTTAATGATTTTGTCAAAGATATAAGCATATTAATGTTTCCCTTAAAAGATATTTATGACGTCCCTAAAGTGAAAGGACAATTCTTTCAAGCTACTCTTATGAATTTGCTACTTATGATTATAAGTTACAATCGACACACACTTATCAAACAAATTGATACACACAAATATAATTTTTTATATATATAATTGCTTCATTTTAACCGAAACATATAAATTTTTGCACATTGCAATGAGTACAATATTAAATGAGATATCGAGCTATACAATAAGCAATCTGAAAACATATACGATATATATAGACAGTATTATACATAAGTAATAATTCTTCAACGATTTTAAAAAAATAAATGAGTTCATCATTGAAAATTCAAAATCCGATGCATAAAAATTCAGATCACTGAATTAATTTTGGCAATATACAATTTCGTCAAATTAATTTTTGACAATATACAATTCAGTCAAATTAATGTGTAATGACTAAAATAAAATTAGTTGAATTTCTTATACATTTTATATATACTTTTGTAAAAACTTAAGTTAATTTTTTGACTTATTTTTGATAAACTAGTGAGGATGATATTTTTCATTTTGAGAGAGTCACTTTAAAAAAGGATTAATAATAAAATATAACAACCCTAGATTAAGTGGATTATTTCCATTTTTCACTAATTGTTTTTGTATAAATTGATTCTATTTAGTCAAAATATACAATAGTGAGTCATGACTATAATTATGAAATATAAATAGTTAAATTATAACTATTTTGACCTATTAATTTAAACAGTAAACTGTTTATGAAAATTCCTCTTACAAATACTATTTTTAGGTATCTTTTAAATTTTTTTGAAAGCAACAAAAAGGCAAGGAGCTTACAGCAATAGAGTATATTAATTATTGTATTGATTTCTACTTCCACATCCTTCTTTTGAGAGTTGAGAAAAAGGGTATGGCCGTTTCAAAATTGAAAATTTTCTATTTATTTTGTCAAGGGCTAGAATTAGAAGATTCCAAGAATATAATGAGCTTATTGTTCATTTAACAATTGTCCTTGTTAGTTGTTGGTTGGACCTTCCAATCCCTTATCCAAGTGATAAGATGTGCTTTCTTGGACGCTTATTACATCTTCTTCATCTGCAAATTGAAGATACTGCTTCAGTCCATACATGTAATATTTTTCACTATCAATATTAATTTGGCAAAAGCATATTTATTATGTACTTTCTATAAATTTATTAAAAAAGAAAACTCAAAATATAAATTCCAATTTTTTTTTAAAAAAAAAAGTCTAGACTCCAAAGGACACCTTTTGGAAGCCAACAAACCAACAGAGATTGTCAAAATAAATAAATAAATAAATAAAGTACATATCAAAAGGGGTTGTTCTCGCCAATTTGTTGCCAAAGGTTAATATGAGACAAAGAAAGCAATATGTATTATTTTGAAAATGAAGTAACAGTAATATAAATTATAATAATTAAAAAATTAAAATTTTATTGGTGTCGCATACATTAGAAAAAGGAAAATAACATATACATTAAAAATAATATAAATTATAATAATTAACAATTAAAAATATTTAAAAAATCATATTAATATTTAATTGACTCTTTAAATTTTACTTATGTCACATACATTAACAGCTATTGAGACGGAGGCATGTATCTCTAGTCTAGTATATATAAGAGATAAGAGAAAGGTTGGTAATTGTGTATGTTATTGTAAAAGCAATAATAAAATAAAATAATATTGAAGATAGCATATTAAAAGGCAAATTTTACCTAATAAACGGGCAGCCTGTGAGAGAGTCAATGAAGCAGAAAATCCTTTTATTCCATGATGATAAGTATACACTATTGCTTGCTTTGCTGCCTCCTCACTAAAAAAAGAAGTAATATTAATAGTCTAAATAAACAACGTAAATTTATTCTAAAAATGACATTAATATAAGAAGAACAAGAAAAGGATATGAATGAATGAACCTTCCCAATACACTGGCTAAGATTTTGACATAATCAGAACTATTAGTATAAACAATGTAAACTTTTTTGTCATTTGGAGAATAAACAATTGGTTGTTCAACGTCTGCTATAATAAACCAAAAATGAGAAAATAAAAATAGAAATATGAGTGTTGTGGATGACAAGTATTTGCCTTGAGCCATTCTTCCTGTTGAGGAAGTTTGATATAATGTTGATGGTGCTAAAGGTCTATACATATATTTTTCTCAAAACAAGTTTTAAATACTAAGGGCGATAGGCATTAACTTCAAAAACAAGTTTCACTTTGACTATAATTCATAGGTCAAATGTAATTAATTACTAAGGAAATTAAACAAGTATGAGTAACAGATTTAATAATTAATAGTATTTTGCAGTTTCACTTTGATCACTTGTTGATTTAACGCAATTAATCCAGAAAGGGCAAAAATTATAGGAAAAATTAGATCTAATTTGAAATTATTTACCTTAACAAATCAAATCTAACTACTTATTCTTAATGGACCCTTTACCCGAACTATTTACCTTTTACCCATTTATTCCTTTTTATTTCGCGTGCTGATGTCAGCATAAACATTGTGAAATATACTCCGGTGGCATATATATACATAGTAGTATCATATAGAATGAACTCAGTCCTTTGTGATACTCTGACAGTATATTGATACTCGATTGGTATATAGGATTTTTTTAAAAAAATAAATAAATAATTATTAAACTATAAATTAGTAGAAAATATATTCGTTATATACTGGTCGATATATGTATACCATAGCGGTATCATATAGGATTGAGCTTAATCATCTGGGATACCCTATTGATATATGTATGCCTTATTAATATATCATACAAGCAGGTGCTGACATCAACATGACATCAGCGTATGAAATTTTAATATTAGGAGGAAAAATTTTTATTAGTATGAAAATACAAATATAAAAAGGTATATGAATGTAAATAGTTTAATTTAAAGAAGTCCAAGCTTAGTTTTCCTAAAATTATATTTATATTTGTGATGTATCCCGTGCAACCACAGCCCAGTCCAATATGTATTAGTTTATGTCTTTCAATTTCTATGCCGCATATAAAATTAGGAGAGTCAAATACATTTTTATATAATTTAACTATTATAAGTTGTTAACTTTTAAGCTGAGACAATATATTGATACAAAGATTTTCAACGTCACTCTTAACAATAGCCGTAAGGAGTTGTTTGATAGTTGGTTAAAGTTTTGTAAGTATTAGTAATGTATAAATTAGTTATAAGTAAATTTATGTACTAGTCATATGTAAAAATTAGTTATACATGTACTATTGTTTGTACATATCTGTTAGTTATTCCACCTTCTATCCTACATAAAATAATACATAGATTTTCTCATAAACTATACATGTATTAGTTATGGGATTTTCTAAATTGAATGTTATACATGAATAACTTATTTTCTATAAACTTACCAGACATCATATAAGTTATATAGACACTAAAACATGAATAACTTATTTCTTATCCGATTACTGAGCAAGTCGTAAGTGTATTAATAGAAATCTTACATTATAAATTTGTAATGACTTTGAATTTTGTCTACTTGAATTGAAAAAAAGGATCAAAATTATTTTTTTATTAATTATTTTTATTTAAGTGCTATCAGCACTTGCGGAGTGCTCTCAGCACTTGTTGAGTGCTACTACCATTACTTTTCAAGTGCTTCTACCATAATTTTTTTCAAGTGCAGCAAGCACTTATAATTGTATAATAACAATTTGTTCAGGAAGGAACCGTTCATGGCTTCTATATAAAGCCTATCAATTGTTTATTTTGGACAGATAGGAAATAACAAGTACAAAAAAGAATAAATAGAGAGAAAGCAGCATACGAGAGTATATATATATTACATAATATTTGAGAGTGTTAGGGAGGTGTTTTATTTCGTGGAGTTTCAACAATTTTATTGTAAGTGCTCCTATTTTCTAAGTTTTTTATAATAAGATATTTTATATAAATGAGTTATTTTCGTGTATTTTTAAGTATTTCATGATGAAAATATTATTATGATGAAATTATCTTGGTGGATCAAAGTAAAGTTGAGGTGTAATAATTTATTTGACTAGATTGTGGTGCTACGGGTTCCATTCAAAAAGGGAAGGCCAAAGTATTAAATTGACCGTGATTTGACTAAGGCAAGTGGACTTACAAAACTTTGTAATTCTCATAGAATTCTCAGATTTTTCCTTTCTCTTACATGTGATATGTGAAATATTTTAATATTATACGAAATGAGATGATTAAAAATGTAAATGGGAGTTGACGTGTTATTATTGTACTGGAATTGACAAATATGATGAAGTGATGAGAATTATATATTTTTGATATATATATATATATATATCGTTATGATTGGAAATAATGAGTGAATGTGTTTGTGAAATTCATATCATGTTCATTCATTCCATGACATGCAAATTTGCATTAATATGAGTAAGATGAGAATATTGGGACCGAGGTCTTTATCGGTCAAGATGCTGAGGTAACTGTAACACCCCACACCTTACAATATTGGCACAACACAGATAAAACATGACATGGTTGGTCAAATTGACGCTAAAGTTCAAAAGTGCTTGAATCTCGCGTTGATGGGTTATATGTGCGTCTAACGCTTAAGAGGGTTGAGTGTATACATGTTTTGCATTGAATTGAGGAGATTACGGCCTTAAAATGAAGTGAGAGAATTGAGGTGCTTGTAGG
>JAOTQR010000007.1:8341066-8356184 GCA_025774065.1 Solanum ossicruentum | reverse complement strand
TTGTATATTTTTGTGAGATGCACAGTGTGGTAATGTCATAATTAATTGGTAGAGTTCCATTTGGTGCGAAAATGTAAGTATAGTTGCAGTTTATGTTTGTATATTTTTGAAAATATCGTGTTATGATATCTCAGTCGTTTTTTATCGGAATTAGTAAAATTAGGATCTAAACTGTACTACTTTTTGAGACCTAAACCGTGATGTACTCAGATTCTATAAATTTGACTATATTTTTTAAGAAATTTGACCGAGAAGCTGTTATACATAGATGTACTTTTCGATAAGAAATGTCCTTTGTTTTTGGGGCTGTTTATGATAGTTCTGAGTCTCGTTTTAAGCTCAATTCCTGGCTATAGACTCGGAGTGACGTAGAGATCATTTTAAGAGAGTTGGTTTGGTATTTCAGCCATGGGCCCCATTTCTACCCATTTTAGTCGCAGTTAATATATCTTACCCCGTTTCTTGAGTTATCACAGTCAGAACAGTCATAATTATATTGTGATTTATATTTTGACAGTTGAGCGACATTTTAGGGAGATTAGGAGAGGCAAAGCTCACATAGACTGATCTGGAGCACGTGAATTCACCTTTCAGGCAGGATAGGTTTCTTTATCCCTTAGACTGAGGTGAAATGGGTGTCACGGTTGTATATAGACCAAACCCACTAAGATGTATATGCAGTATGTAATAATATGAGATGTATGGACTATATATAATGACATGAGATACTAGTACTATAATGAGTGTGATATTAGCTATAACTATGATATTAGTTGAATCCCGACACTGTTGCACTGCAGAAGGGCCTATCAGAGGGTGGATATGGGCTAATGCCCTATGACAGATACGTATTCTGGCTTAACTCTTATCTATGTAGATGTGTAGCCTGGTGCTACTGGATATGCTAATTGTGAGGCTATTTACTAATTGTATGTCGTACTATAGACGAGTTCTAGTATATATATGATTCTGTTGGGCTTAGTTGTTTTGGATAATTATAGTATGCTTGTAAATATTTATGTTTACTCTGTTGTGGCTGCCTAGATCGTGGTATATGGGCAGATAATTGCGAGTACATGGTGTATATATGGTTGATTCTCGTGTATATGTACGATATATGCTAGCCTGAGATGGCGTTTACTGTATTAATAGTTGCATTAGTTATAACTACTATATTGGCTGGATTTTGGCACTGTTAGACTGCGAGATAGCCTGATTGGAGCTAGTTAGATCTGAGAAAATGTGACAGGTATGTATACTGAGCTTAATTCTTGACTCTTTGGGTGTGTGGCTTGATTCTTTTGAGATATACTGTGTTATGCACTGGTTCTAGATCTTATATGTGATTCTGATGGCTCTGGTTATTCTGGATAGCTGTGATACAACGGTGACTGCCTATATTCACTTTGAGTACCTGGGATTACCTAGACTGTTGCATAATTGATTGACTATACATGATTTGGTGTTGCTCTATGGCATATATGATTCTGTTTACAATTGTTATTTGTTATGTACTTATTATCCTGGCTAATGACGAGAAATATATTGTGTTCTAGGAATTGCTATGATTGTACTCCTAAAGGGGGGGCCTTGTGACATGTGATATGAGATACGATACTATTGAGCCACTGACAGGTAAGACGAGAGTATGACCCAATTAGCGAGGTTTAGGCTATATTCGACGAGTTTCCTAGGCTATTTGTGATTGAGACACTACCTATGTTGGTTAGTCTTGAGGACTGGCACCTTGGTTAGAGATGGGTACATCATTAGTGAGCCAGCACATAATTGACTTAGGCGATACCCTAGGTAGCAGTGGGGCTGCGATATGATTTTTGGTAAGTGTCATATTTCTGGTTGTCTATCCTCTTGGGCCTTAGCTTAGATTATGTCGACGCCACCCTAGTGCTGCTATATATGGAGACATGATATACACTTCTAGATTGGGTGTCACGTACCGACACGATATATATTTCTAGATCGGGTGTCATATAACGACATGATATACACTTTTGATCGAGTGTCACGTATCGACACGATATACACTTCTGGATCGGGTATCACGTACCGACATGATATACACTTCTGGATCGGATTTCACCTACCAACACAATATACACTTCTGGATCGGGTGTCATGTACCGATATGATATACACTTTTGGATTGGGTGTCACATACCGACACGATATACATTTCTGGATCGGGTGTCGCGTATCGACAAGATATACACTTTGGATCAGTCATCATGTATCGACACGATATACACTTCTGGATCGGGTGTCACGTACCGACACGATATACATTTCTAGATCGAGTGTCACATACTGACACGATATACATTTTTGGATCGGGTGTCACGTACCGACACGATACACACTTATGGATCAGATGTCACATCCCGACACGATATAACTTCTGCGTCGGGTGTCACGTACCGACACGATATATACTTCTGAATCGGGTGTCGCATTCCGGCACAGGATCAGGTTCGACTGCCACGAGAAGACAGGGGATTACACTGTTTTACAGGGGTTTAACCCAAGCACCATTTGACCCTTGCTTGTGTGTGGGTGTACATTCTGGGCTTGTGGGGGCTTAGGGGCATCCAGGCTTAGACACTAGGGTATTACACCCACGTACATCTCAACCCCTTGATCATATGAATTTGAGAGTTGCGTTCCGTAGGCTCTATGGTAATTCTGTCAGTTAGATCGTGCGTGGGTGTACCTTCTGGGCTTATGGGCCTCAGTCGACGTACATGCATAGATATTAGGGCCTAGCACCCGTGTACAGAACTATGTCTCTTCTCGGTAACAACTGTGGTTTGGGCCTATTCGTGTTTCATCAGTTAGCATCAGTACACACCACTTGGTTTGGTTCAGTTGAGGTTCGGTGATTCTCCATACATGCTTACTCTTTTATAAGAGTTTGATTTGCTACATTTACTGTAGTTCTCTATATTTGAGCCTTCTATATCTACAGTATTTCACTCAGTCAGCCGATGCCTACTGTGTGCCTTTCTTTGGCATTAATCCCTACATTTTTGCATCTTCCCATGGTGCAGGTCCAGGTACTAGCCGCAGACACTGAGTTAGGAGTGCGCTGACGATTCAGGAGACATTGCTGAGCATCAGCAACTCTGGACATTTTGCAGTCTCCTTCTCTATAGTGGGCCATCTTTTGTATTCAGACACTAGTCTTGTATATGTAGTTTGGATGTTTATGTGTAGATGGTTATTCTGGTTATGTATGTAGATATGTATATTCTAATTTGAGTGTATAGTAGCTCTATACAGATGACTTCCAGGTTCTGAAGAGGTTGTGTTCATTGTACTCATATATTGTTGGTATCTTTATCACTATTGATTTAGGACAGATGACGTGGATATTGGGTTGCCTTGCCTATAGGCAGGACCTAACAGGTGCCATCACGACCTGAGAAGTCGGGTCGTGACATATTGCTCACAAAATTATGATCTATCAGTCTTTGTAAAGGTATCTTTTATTGTTATTAATTTGAATAATTCTTTCTCTACTTTTCCCTCATCTTCATCTATGGGCGGCATTGAATTCTTTATAAGAATTTTCATCATGTTTATATTGTTGTTTTCATTATTAATATTATTATATATTGTTATTGTTATAGATGAAAGGTTGTGATGATTAAGATGTATTAAATTCTGGCTTATTGTAGAACTATAGTGTAAGATCTGCACTGCAATTAAAAATTATTTAATTATATAATTTAATTTTTTAAATTATAATAATTATGATTCATAATTTATCAAATTGGCGTAACATAAGGGATAAGACTTCTACAATCAATACTATTAATGTTTGACTCTCTTTGGTGCGATATATATGAACTACCTTACAAATTATGTTTAAAAATTATTTAATAATATAATTTAATTTTTTAAAATTATAATATTTAGAAAAATTACTTTATTAAATGTCCTTTTTGTAACACATATATGTAGTGATTCATAATTTATCAAATTGGCGTAGCACACGGGATAAAGAGTTGTACGATCAATAGTATTAATGTTTGACTCTCTTTGGTTCGATAAATATGAACTATATGCATGATTTATATAATTATTGACATTTACCGGGTCTAACGTGTTTTGAGTTGCCGTTAATGCAATATTTTACATATTATATTTAAAAAGTATTTAATCATATGATTTATTATTTAAAAAATATAATAATGAAAAAATCACTTTATTAAATGTCTTTTTTTTTTCAAATGTAAAGATATATAATCTATCAAATTGGCATAACATAAGGAATAAAATTTGTACGATTCATTATAATTTTTTTCACTTTCTTTGGTTCGACATGTATGAACTATATGTATGAATTCTATATTTCTCGATGTTTTTCATGTCTAAAGTTTTTTGAATTGTCATTATTATAGTATTTTACAAATTATTTGGTTCGACACATATGAGTTTTGTTTGTAGCTTCTAACCACAATCTTGACTTTTAACTTATAACATACAGATTACTTTTTAAAAGCCAATCCAACTGCCATCTAAAACATTTCTTTATAATTGTATGTCATCTTAGACTTGAAGAATTGTCACCCTATTTTTTGTAGCTTCTTTTAGTTACAATCTTGGAAGAGACTGAAGCGTCTCTACATTATTTGTGGTATAGTTGTAATGTGAGTGCAGGTTGTTGATCAGCTTTCTCGAGTTTTGTTATATTTATATATATTATGGTGCTCATTTTGATCGATGCCAACAATTTACTGAAATGAAATTATGAATAGAGTCACAGAAATAACTTTTTCAAAGTTTAATTGTTGCAAAATATGAGTTAGATTAAATTCAATTAGGTGGGAAGTTTGGAGACTGAAATATTGAATTTATATGTATTTAGATCAAATTCTCATTTTGCTTTTCAATATTATGTATTTGGAGAAAACGTTGATATTGGTGGTGTCTGTCATTACTGGATTATCAGGAAAGGTCGAAAGGGGAACAAAATGGACTTTTATCCAGTATACCTAAAGATGTCAAGGATGATCATTAACAGTATCAATAGGAAATCTGCAAACTAGAATGTTCACAGAAATTCCATATTGACACAAGGTCAAGCAGATAATAGAAAAGTAACAGTTTAAATTTCAAATTTTGCATATATGACTCGCAAAATTTTTATAAACCACTCAAAAATATCTACCAAGATCAAATTAAAGTCATCTTAGTTTCCAAGCAAAGATGTCAAAAGTGCCAAAACACCAATAACAATCATGATATTGAGAAAATAGTTTGTCGGGAGAGGCTTATCTGGGCTTCCTCCCAAACCTTCATATTCTGCTCGAATCTTTTGTTTCATAGCATCCGAGAGTTCTCTCTGCAATTCAAATAGGCAAGACTCATTGAATTTATTTCTCTCCTCTTATTAGACTATCAATTTTACGTTTGAATGCAAAAACTTTGGTAATAGATTGATCTTGGATTATTAAAAGAAATGACACAACTAAAGATGATAAGTTGTATTTAATCCTGCAGCAACCAGAAGTAGTAAAATTTAAACATGTACAAGTGTGGAAGTTTGATTAACGGAAGGAAAAAAAAAAGAATAAGCAATTTAAGATTTACCTTTCCAGTTGAGTATTTTGCTGCCTCAAACTTCTCTGGCTGACCTTGTGTAGGATTATTGTCTATTGAGAAACCCTGTCCAAGAAATTCAATACATATTATTTTCTGTCTCCATAAATTTGCTAAATGTAGTCAGAGTTGTACAATCATTGCTGTATACTACAGTTGGAGACAAATTATCTGTTTTCTGAAACAGGAGTATGATAGTAGATCCTTGGCCCCTTACCACTATGGAGAGAAAAACAGACTATTCAGGGGAGGTGGAGTAAAGAAAACAGTATTTATCATGCAATTGGTTAACAAGAAGCTAAAGCTCACAGGCATATCGGAATTTTGTGGATCGGGTGAATTTACACAGGAAAAAAAAGGGTTTTAAATGGAAATGGAAGTTTCATGAGTAATTAATGGAAATTTTAGTACAGAATCAAAAGTTGCCTTACTTTTACAGTAAAATGAATAGATATTCTGGAAGACATATTAGAGTTGCTTTGGCTATCTTAACTATCTCGGCAATATTCTCTATGCGTATAAACGCTTGAAAATCGAACTACAGTCAAGTGCAAGCATTGAAGGTACTCATAAGCCAGGCAGAAATGAGTTGATTTCAGTTACATGCAATCAGGTAATTGTAACTCAAGATTTGTCAAGTTTCAGGGAATCTCATATGTTTCTCAACCAAGTTTCCAATTTTGAGAAGAAATAAAAACTCACGGGTGTCGAGCATGCTCTAATGAGACTGCATTTTGAGTCAACTTTAAGAATTTATAGCCGTATTGTAGATCCCAAAACCTAGATTTTAATGTTCCAAATGATTTGTCAATTGGACGCCCCTACACATACATGTGGTAAAATTACTGAAGGTGTAGAATGTTAGCAGAAGACTAGCAGCTAGGTGCTGCACAACCATCAAAATGATCCCTCTGAAAATCAGTGCCTAGGCTCTACGGAAGAAATGTGTGGTAGTCAAAAGAAGTTTTAGGCAAAGATAGGTGCTCCAACTTTAGCATCAGCTGCTGTTCGTCATTTCGAAATTTCCAAGTTGTTGTTCCACTACTTATACAAGGAGAAATCAAGTAGGGAGAACATGTTTTTTTTTCTTGGCAAGGAAATGAACTACAAAGAAGGGAATTCTTGAACAGAAAGTCTGCTTTGACAGAGTTTTTCTCCTTTTTCTCTTTCTTGGTGCGTTACGTGTAATTACTGAAATCTACTTGTTTTTTGAGTTTTTTGTTTTGATGAAGACAGACCTTGTTTGTTGATGGAAGTTAATAGGTCTTACTAGGATTGAATACCATGATTCTAAAGCGCTTGTATGTAAATTGAATTGTGAAGGAGCATACATAGTAAATATAGGAGAAGAATATAACTGAATCGTGTATCGACATTATTACATTCAAACCCTATTTATAGACACCACATTAGACTTCTTTTCCAACTAGGACACTACAATACAATCCTTTTCCAAGTAGGATTGTATATATTGTTCCTATTCCTATTCCTGTTCCTATACTAAGTAGGACTATATATATTTCCTATTCCTATTCATATCCTAACACTTCCCCTCAGGCTGGTGCATACAAATCATATGTACCTACCTAGCTTGTTACAAATATAATAAATACAAGGAACCATGAAGAGCTTGGTGAGATATTTGCAAGTTGATTACAAAATTGACAGTCAATCTTAATGTGCTTAGTCCTCTCATGAAATATTGGATTTGATGCATAATGTAGACAAAACATAGAGCAATAGATTCCTGAATCACAGTGTTAAACTTCCCAAATCAAGCTTGATAAAATTGTTTCATATCATAGAGTGACATACAACAACCAGGCTCTGATACCATGTGAGAAATATAGAAAAAGAATATTATTGAATTGTCTGTCTATATTATTACATTGATACTCTATTTATAGACACTATATTAGACTTCTTTTCCAACTAGGACACTACAATACAATCCTTTTCCAAGTAGGATTTTATATATTATTCCTATTCTAAGTAAGATTGTATATATAATTCTTGTTCCTGTTCCTATTCTAACACAATCGCAACCGCGCGTGTTACAATGGATTCTCTTCATCAGTACTAGGAGATATCTAGTCCTAGGACTTTACACCAAGGGCAAAGCCCATAGGTTTTACATCTGTCCTTAGCTTAATCCTTTGTAAGTTATAGCAAAAGCTAGATTGGCTGAACAAATCAAAGTAGTTCCAATCTTGGAATTTAACAAGTGATTGGTACAAATTCTCTCTAGGACAGTAAATATATTCATTCTACATAACTAGTCAGGCACTATACTTACTTGTGCTGAAGAGCAAAAATAGACAGGTAGAAGGAGCTCATAACGACACAAGAATGTCTATATTAAGATTTGACACAAATAGTAATCAACTAAAAAATGGTGAAAATTGCTCATCCAGCTATTTCATAAGAAATTTAGATGATTGTGCAACAAGATTCCATTAGAAACTCGCTCACAGCTCATATAGAAATAGAGATGCAAGAATTATAATCTATTAACAGAAGAAAAACATCTCTGCTGACAAACCTCAGGAGGATCAAATTTAGCTCCAAGATTGCTCAGTTTGGCATGGGCTTCTGCATAGTCTTTGAAAAATACATCTTGATTTACAGCATACTTCTCTGCATATTCCTGCAAGCTTGTAATTTGTTAGAGAAGCAAAATTAGCTTGTATTGACAGAATCATGGAGTTGTGCTTCTTTTCCACCTTAAATGAAGAATCTTCAAAAAGAACTGCATCTGTTGGCAAAACTAGCAGATCTTCATCTCTTCTCTCTTTGACGTCCTAACATCATTTCAAATTAAGAACAATAAGCAACAATTCATCTAGTTTATCAGACTTCAGTGCCTATGATTCTGATCAATTTTCATCATAAGGCACCTTAAAGTAGGAATTGTCAAATTTCAACCACTGCACAGTCCATGACTGTCCTCCAGGGCTTCCTGGTCCATCTTTCTGCAATGCAGACAAATCAGCTCAAAAATCCAGATTAGTATGAAAGAAACATAAGTGGATCATTGCACATAGGCTAGCAGCAGATATCTGATTTTTATAAAGATTTGTAAAGAAGCGAAAGCACCATGGGATGCAGACCTTAGAGGAAAATCAAGACATGCGAAACAGATATTAATTGACTAAAGAATAGAGATGTGAATTGCAAAAGACTAACCTTATGTATTAGAAAATATAGGAAATTAGGTTCCAATCACACAGCACTTGTAGATCCTATTTCCAAACGAAGGGCTAAGTGAGAATATTATTCAGACTAATTTGGGGAAAAAGTGTTCTTCTATAACGAGGCGCTCTGATAACAAAGTCCAAACATTTCATTCAATTGTAAGAGGAAGGGTGTAGATATAATGATTCATAGACAACCAACAGCTTAATTATGTGTATCTCTGACACATTAATACAAGGATGTTTTTTTTGTTTGTTTGTTTGTTCGTTTTGAGAATGATATAATACATTCTGCAGCATGCTTTTTAATGGACATGATCCTTAACTGGTCAGTCCTCATTCTAGGTTAACATTATAGCTGGAGAAAGAAAAAGTCTGAAAGTAAATTTGAAAAAACACTTCAAAACCACAACAATTTACAATTAATGATTCATAGACAATCAACAGCTTAATTATGTGTATCTCTGACACATTAATACAAGGATGTTTTTTTGTTTGTTTGTTTGTTCGTTTTGAGAATGCTATAATACATTCTGCAGCATGCTTTTTAATGGACATGATCCTTAACTGGTCAGTCCTCATTCTAGGTTAACATTATAGCTGGAGAAAGAAAAAGTCTGAAAGTAAATTTGAAAAAACACTTCAAAACCACAACAATTTACAATTAATGATAATATCAAGTAGCCTGAGCAAATGGATACCGTGTATTTCGTTTCTGGCTTGCCCCAACCACTACGCTCTGGTCTGGCTCTCCCCAAAGTGTGTGCCCCAGAAAGTGCGACAATTTCCTATAATGCAAAAGCTCACTAGTGAGAAGCGTACATTGGGCAAGGAAGTTGAGATCATTGATGAGATGAATTAGAGAACAACTTTGATGAATGTTACCTTATCGTTTAGTCCCATTCTGTAGAAGACATCTTGCAAATGAGAAGAAGGGGAAGGGGGACCAGCATCTAATCAACAAGATTAAGTTAGTTATATATATATATATATAAAAGCAAATGGAGGATAATTTTGCAATAGGAGACTCTTGCACAAAATGCAGAAGGTTAGACTCTTCAAATATGAAAAGGATTAGAAAAAGGAAGTCATGGTAGACCATCTATGATATACAACATACTGCAAATGGGTATACAGGGATCTGCTTCTATCAGAAGCTGAATAATCAGACCAAAGCAATTCTAGAACATTGCATAGGCCTTTATTTCAGTATAAAAGAAGATGGGTGAGTAAATGGCTATATAAGATACTAAAGAAAAACAACATGATTAAAAAATAAAGCTGCCTGTTTGACACAAGAAATAAAAGGGATCAATACCTAGTGGTATATGATCTTTAAGTAAAAAATGTCTAAGGACCATAAATTTTCAGCCCAATACAATTTAACCTATTTTAAAATAATTTTGAGCTGAGCCCAATAAGATTCTCACTTTAACCCAACACAATATTAAATCGATATGATTTAGAAACAATAATGGGTGGGTTCAGTATTAATAATTATGTGTTGGGCCCAAAATTATTAATGTTTTAAATTTGTTGAAAGTGATTACTTAATATTGTGTTGTATCGCTATGAAATTTTGCTTTGAATAAGCATGTCAATTGGGCGGGTCATGACCCAAAACGACTTCTAGCCCAATTTAGCGCAAAATAATTTTGGGCGAGTCATGACCCAACCCGATATTCAATATAGCACATTTTAACTTCTTCAATTTAGCCCAACCCGCCCATTTGCCACCCCTAGGTGAGATAATTGCGAAGGCCATGGAGAAAGTAGGCAAGGAAGGTGTCAATCACTATTCAAGATGGAAAGACAATGGAGAATGATTTGGAAGTTGTTGAAGGAATGAAGCTAGACAGGGGCAACATATCTCCTTACTCTATCACAAATGAGAAGAATCAGAAATGTGAACTGGATGACCCACTTATTCTTATTCATGAGAAAAAAATCTCAAGCATAAGTGCTATTGTGATGCACTAGAGTTGGCTTTAAAGAGACAAAGGTCCCTCTTAATTGTGTCTGAAGGTGTGGAGAGTGAAGCACTTGCTACACTTATTCTGAACAAGCTTCGTGCCGGAATCAAGGTTCGAGCCGTCAAAGCTCCAGGATTTGGCGAAAACAGGAAGGCTAATTTGCAGGATCATGCTGCTTTAACTGGAGGCCAGGTCATAACGGAAGAACTTGGATTGAGCATTGAAAATGTGGAGTCGAACATGCTGGGAAAATGCAAAAAGGTGACTATCTCCAAGGATGACACTGTTGTTCTTGATGGTGCGGGTGAGAAGAACGCAATAGAGGAGAGATGTGAACAGACCAGATCAGCAATTGAACTGAACACATCTGATTGTGACAAGGAGAAATTGCAAGAGAGACTAGCTATTGTGAATATGCTGATATGGTTAAAGCAGGAATCATTGACCCATTGAAAGTTATTAGGACAGCCCTGGTTGATGCTGCAAGTGTGTCATCTTTATTGAGTACAACTGAAGCTGTTATTTGGAGCTTCCCGAGGATGAGAAGGCACCTCCAGCTATGCCTGGTGGTGGTATGGACTACTAATGCACTACCAAAGAACAGCGATTCAAGCTGCCTGACATACAATTTAGCACACAGAATAAGAAACATTTAAGGATGTTGTTCATGGCAGCTCAATTGTAACAATAGCAAGAGATGGCTGTGAATTCATGTTTTTGTAGTTTGAGAACTTGTAATATTTGCAAGACAATGTGGCATCCTCATTTTTAATCTACTTTCTTGTTCTTGGTGAATATCTGAATTCCAAGAATTTTTTAAGCCAAAAAAAAAAAAAAACACAATTGCGAAATAAAATGTAATATTCTTTTCAACAGACAAAAATAATATCCCATTTTACAAAGTACGTCATTTCCTAAGGGAAGAGTACCAGGTTAGATGGACAACTAGATATTATTGTTAAGAGATGGAACTCAAGTCTAACTCAATCCAAAAGCTAGCTCATGAGGTGAGGGTAGCCCAAGACGATATAAGGAAAGCCCCACACTAACATGGGACCCTAACCATCTTCCCTCTCCCTCCATTCGAACATATGGAGCATAGACGTAGACAATATTAACATGGATTCCAACACTGGGTAAACCAAGAATAAGAATGGGTTTGGCTTTTGATACCACATAAATAATAAACCTTAGTTTTAACTCAGTCCAAAAAGTTAGCTCACAAGGAGGCAGATAACCCCTTTCCAACCCAATGTGGAATTCTAACAGCTATAAATCCTCAGATTTTTCCCATGGTAGGATGCTAATCCAAGATAACAAGAATTTTGGATGACATAAAAATTTCTTAAAGTGCAGGTTGGAGGTAGTGCAACCATATAGTATGATGATTAATGGCATTGTAAGTTTACGTTACTTGTATAGCTATATTATAAATATTCCGTCTTAAAAAGTGAATGTGTTAACCTCTATCTGGTGTTTAGTAGGTTCTGAAGATCATGAGTCAAACCCTGTGTATGCAGGTTATCGCGTGTATTCAAGTTTACTGATGTACTTTATAAAGTGTACATTTGGACTTGAATTGAAAAGATGTTGGCTAGATAGCTTTGCAATTAGGATTACTTAATTTTGTCTAAACCAAATTTAGCAGGGTTTGGCAATTCAACTGGCATCAGCAAGAAAATGTGGTCCGTACTGAGGTATCAGCAAAGACCTAGGTATCGCTCCTTCCGATAAATCCTCTTGATCCACCTTAGTGATCTCTCCTTTTTCTGTTAAATAACAGATGTAGAATTCTTTAAGTCTCCAGGATTGTATGAACTTCAGATAAAAGAAAAAGTTCCATGCGGTCTCTTAACAGACTTTACACACTTACTGCAAACCAATTGAATTTCACTAATCACCAGTTTTCAAATAGGATAAGGTAAAGATAGCTTTAGATGAAATTGATGGCTCTGCAGGAGTCCATAAAATACTAAACACTAGGATAAAGTTCCTGACTAAAAGCACTGGGATAAAATTCATTCAAGATAATCTTGATCAGTATTTTCCATGCATGATAAGCTAAGCTGCAAGAAAAAATCACGATGTACCAAAGAAATATGGATGGCAGCTAAGAATCTCTCACCAGGAAGCCTTCCCTCTTCTGGGCATTCATCAGGTCCAGAAACATCTACTCTCCCATATTTCATGGGAATTTTTGGGCCTCCAGCCTCCTATAAGTTTGAAAAAGCAGAAAAAGTAAGGGCGTGAATTACCTTCCAGGGGTAAACACAACCGCCAGAAGTAGTACTGACCTCAATCGCAGTGGCACTGGCCAACTGAAATAAGTCTGCATATGTCAGGCCAGCATACTTGTCTTTGATTGGCTGGAGAAGTTTCAGTGCATTTACAAGTCCTGGATTGCAAGCTTGTCAGCCAAAAATAGACAATGAGCAAACAAAAACTAACAAGAAAATGAATATTTACCAGCATTTGCTCCATGTTTTAGTTCATCTTCAAATCTTAAGCTTCCATTAGCACCACCTCTTTGTGGCCATTCTTCGATATTCTTGTTATAGGTTCCAGCATCATGCCAGCCCAAGCGAACCTAAAATAGGTAAGAGGGAAGAGCATATAGGTTCAATCCTCATTCCTAGTTAGAAAAAAAAGTGAAGAGAGCATGTAAGAAAATAAATTACCAAAATAGGATGACAGAAGGTGGTCTTCAACAGCTCTCTGATGTCCTCTCTTGCACTTTTCAACTGATCAGCATTAGAAGCAGCGCATTTCGGCGAGGCCAATGTACTGAATCTTCCACTAGACGTCGTTCCAATCAACGATCGCTTCTACAAGAGAAAACAAATTGTTTACGAAACGAGAATATATAGAAAAACATTACGAAAGGAGAAGAGCAACGAACCTGGTAACGGAAGATGTGGGGAAGGAGAGGAGATGATCGAATGCATTTGAGAGAAGAAGAAGAGGATGAAAGGGGAACTCTGGCAGTTGAGGGGGCGGAGGTGGCGGCTATCGTGGCGGAGGGGAGGAGATGATAGGCCGCGCCGATGAGGGAAGCCATAGCGTAGGAGGGAGGAGAAGATGGTGAAGTGAGACTTCTCCTTGTGTTTTGGATAGTGAATGCGACTGTCCAAAGACGGATAATGTTTCGCCCAGCACCACTTCATCCCACCGTAACACCCCACCCCCAAAACCACAATGTTTTTTAAAAAATTATAGATTTTCCATCTCCCTCCCTCGTCTTTGCCCCCCTCCCCCCCTCCCCCGCTAAAAATAATAATGTCTAATCCTTCACTTTCATTTTTTTTCTCATTTAAATAGACATAGGGGTGAATCATTTTTTTTTAGGTAGAAGTGGAGTAAGGGCTGCGATTTAAATATTTTAAAAATATTTTATTAAAGAGATTCAAAAGAATAAAAAGGCGGGGTTTGTTGGGGCATACACTGGGGGTGGGTGAGGGGAGGGAGAATAGGTGAGAAAAATATTTTAAAATTTATATTTTTAAAAATATTTTTTTCAAATAATATTTATACTTTAATCTTTAGAATTAATATTAATAGTTTATTTAATTTTTGTCATTGTGGAATATTTTATCCATGTGAAAATATTTTTTTCGATAAAAGATAGTGTATTATATACACCACTGAGGTGTGATTCTCAAAGTTGCAAGTAATAGTTTAAGTATGAAACTCAAAAAAATGAAATACTTTAGTTGTGTTTTTTATACTTATCTCTTTTAAAATTAAAGATAGAGGGTCGGAGAAGGATCCTCTCCATTATCCTGAAGTGTCTATGTTCATAGATGTCACATGATATAAGTTAAATTTAATAACTAATGATTAAGTCATTAAACTAAACTTATGTCATGTATCATCTATTAATATAGGAATTTAAAGAGAGAGTGAAAATGGAGAAGAGCTTGTAAACAACCTTTGTTCAAAGGAAGCATATTTTGAAAATTATGAAACTGACTAACTTAAATTGATACTATATAAAACTCAATTAAGATAAAATATTTTCTATTAAGATTTTTATCGTTCCAAAATTTGATTCGAAAACTATGTCATATAAGTGAAAAAGGATTATTTCATCCCGTGATAGTAATAGTTAATGTTACTTATATTCTAGGAATAATACACAAATATAATCTCAAACTTGGCATAACTTTTTAAGTTGGAACTCAAACTTTCATAGTGCGCAAATATGACCCTTAACTTGGCAATTCCTGAACAAGTAGACACAGGTTGCTGACATGGCATAGTGAGTGAATTACACTCGCACGGGGCGCATGAAAGGTCATTTTTTGAACGTTCCACCTAAAAAAAAAAGGG
>JAOTQR010000007.1:8315187-8331738 GCA_025774065.1 Solanum ossicruentum | reverse complement strand
TATATATAGAGAGAGAGAGAGAGAGAGAGAGAGAGAGAGCAATATACGAGAGTGTGTGTGTATATATATATATTGTTTACATAATATTTGAGAGTTTTAGGGAGGTGTTTTATTGGGTGTAGAGCCTCGACAATTTTATTGTAAGTTACTCTTATTTTCTAAATCTTTTATAATAAGATATTTTATAAATGAGTTATTTTCGTGTACTTTTAAGTACCTCATTATGAGAATATTATTATGATGAAATTATCTTGATGGATCAAAGTTAAGTTAAGGTTTAATAATTTAGGTGACTAGATTGTGGTGCTATGGATTCCATTTAAAAAGGAAGGCTAAAGTGTTAAATTGACCGTGATTTGACTAAGACAAGTGGACTTTCAAAACTTTATAATTCTCGTAGAATTCTCAAATTTTTCTTTCTCCTAAGTGTGATATGTGAAATATTTTAATATTATACGAAATGAAATGATTAAAAATGTAAATGCGAGTTGACGTGTTATTATGGTACTTGAATTGACAAATATGGTGAAGTGATGAGAATTCTATATTTTTGATATATGAATATTGTTATGATTGGAAATAATGAGTGAATGTGTTTGTGAAATTCATATCATTCATTCATTTCATGACATGCATATTCGCATTGATTCCCGATATTGATATGAGTGAGATGGAAATATTGGGACAGAGGTCTTTACCGGTCGAGATGCCAACATCTTTGCCAGCGAAGTTATAATGATACTGGGACCGAGGTCTTTACCGGTCGAGATATGATGCCGAGGTCTTTTCCGGTGAATTTATATTGTGACGCCAAGGTTTCTACCGGTGAATTTATGATGATATTGTGATGTCGAGGTCTTTGCCGGCATGTTTATGATGATATTGTGATGCCGAGATATCTGCCGGTGATGATGTGATGTCATAATTGCATAATGCATTGCATATCACCCTTGCATACTATTGCATAGCAAGGTGTTGTCATTATGATTGATTGTGCCCTTAACTTGTGCTTTGGAAATTGTTATATGATCCAATACCATCTGTATTATGTATTATGTATTGCTGGGTTGGAATAGCTTTTTTGTGCAGGTTGTAGGTGCGGATATCGACTGGGACGAGAGGAGTTTGTGTATTCTATTAGACTTCCTTGTTTTGTTAGTTGACTTGCTGGGTACCGCGTGGTAATTAGTACTCACCCCTTGCTTCTACACTTGTGTAGGTGGTGAACTCGGACAGTGAAAATTAATTCCTTGATCTGCCGAGGATTCTCGGGAGACGAAGAGAGGTAGTTGTTGTCATCTGACTGACTCTCGTGTTTCTATTTCTTCTGTACTTGTTCTATTTGAGAAAAAAGACAGCTTGGACTTGTATTTCTTTGGTTTTCTGTATTTCTAGTGGCTTGTACGCATGACAACCAATCTTTGTGTGGGATTTAAGTTGATGAAAATTCTCAATTTTAGTTATTTATTTTAGTTAAAATGCTTCCGCTTGTTATATTTATTTTTCCCTTTAAGTTAAGGTTGACTTGTTTGGGTGGGATTGAACAAGTGCCATCACAATCAATTTTTGGATCGTGACAAGGTGTGTATTGAAAATATTGATATTGATTTTGAAATTTTTTTTATTGTCAAATCGTAACCAGGAAGCTCTTAAAGCAAAAGTTGATGCAAAGTTGACGGAGTTTAAAAAATTCATAGTTGATTCATATTCCAATTTGTTACGAGATATAAAGTTATTGTACAATAAGCAACAAGAAAATGAGAGTGTTCATATTGAACAAGCTTTGTAAGAACCACAGAGTAGGAAAAGGGATGTTGGTACTTCTGCCAACAGAGGAAACATCGAACAAGCCCTTGTGCAAGATATATATATATATATTTTATATTATTCTTATAATACATTTTTTTAAGTTGCCAAGTTTGTGTCTAATACAACAACTTTTTATATATTTTTTTTTCATATATATTAAAATATATTTTAGCTGTCAAGTTTGCCAAGTGAATACAATTATAATACATTTTTATTGTGTTTGTTACTGTAAATTTAATTTTGACTATCAGGTCTGTATCAGATAGTCCAGTGTTGAGTAAGGATGACGCGGAAGTTATAGTTGCATCTGTATTAGCTGATATTAGAGATGGTAGTAAAGCAGGCGTTTTACCACCATATTAAAATACATGTGTAATACAATGTATGTAACACATTCTGTCTAAGGGTGAATATACTTTTTTTCATACCAGATGTGAATATACGGGATGTGAACAAGGGGAAAGCTCCTGATGAATTTGAAGATGATGGTGACGCATGTTTTAAATAAAATCCATGAATAATTGATTTATTGTACTTTATATATATGATTTAATTGAATGAGATTTTTTATTTAATTGAAACAAAGTTGAATGAGATTTTTGCTAAGTTGCCTGACTGGGGTGGTGCGGCCTAAGTTGGAAAAACATCAATTTCACCACTTGATAATTTTGAAGTCCCTGAAAATTTGACTCAGATATTAGAGGATGCAACTAAAAAATCAGTTACACCTGAACACGAAAGTCGAACGATACATTTAGGAAAGCATCTTAAATCGCCATTTTTACAAGAGTTTGATTCTAGCACTATTGATTCTGTGTCCTGTCAATTTTTTAGGATAAAGCACCCTTTTTCTACTGAACTTAGGGTAGATGTTGATAGCAATTTGATTAGTTCCTTCACAAATTGGCTATATGAAGGAATTTCAAAGAAGAGGTCTATTGAGTAAACTTTTAAATGTTAACTTTTGTGTATACATTTTTTTAAATGTAGCTAACTTGTGTTTTTTTTAATTGGCCAGAAGAAAATCTTCCTATGTAGTTGCTTCTCAGGAGATTAAGCCTCCACTTGATTTAGGTATTATTTTGATCAAAAAGAAGAAATGGTTCTACAATTTGGCACATTCTGGAGAACAGTGGACTGATTCGGTTAGTTTTCACAACTTTAACTTTTGTTTATTACAACACATCATCCTAGTTAATATGACTTTAACTTTTGTTTATATTTTATTTATTTGGATATAAAATTTACAACACATTGATTTAGTTTTGTATTACTTGAAGAAGAGCAAGTATTGATCAAATTGTGTGAGGTTCACTACTACTGATTGTTGTTTGAAGACAAAAATAGAAAAAATATTCTTCAAGTTAGTTGCGTCTCATGAAGACAAAACAGGATTGACTGTAAAAGTAACAGATTATGTGACTAGTTATGTACTTGGGTCTTCTTTAATAGGTAAAATATATTTCTTTATATATTGTGTTAAGAAATTGGTTACTTTTTTTGATTTGACACTAGTCATTCCCCCTTTGTTTAGGTGTTGTTTCTTGGGACACTGTTGATGTTGTTCTGTGTCCTGTAAATCTCAAGGAAAATCATCATTGGTGTTTGATTGAATTTGATATTGTAGAAAGATGCCTTAATGTGTATGACTCTTTTCCTAAAAGGGGCAGAAACTATGAAGTGTCTAATATTGCGGAGATGCTTTATATAATTCTGCCCTTATATCTAGACATCACCAAATTCTATGTAAAGTGGGCAGATTTGCTAAGTACTACTCCTAAATACAAGAATTTGAAAGTGACTGATAAACTTGACATCAACATGTTTACTGGTCAGCTTCCAAGACAAAAGGAAGATTCACTGTAAGTTTGTGTAAGATTTCTGATTTTCATTTTAAATCACTGTGACTTAATTTTAATGTATGTTACACTGATTGGTTACTTTATTTTTTAGAGACTATGGGGTATATGTTGTCGTATTTGCTGGATATCTTAGTGAAAAGCGACAGATCCCACGCGAGTCCTTTGATGTTGAGTATTATCGAATGAGATTCGAAGTGTTATTGTGGGATTATGCAACCAAAAAACAAGAGAGTGGTGTTGTTAGTGATGAAGAGAACGCATGGAGGGTTTACAAGCATAAAGGATGTGTAACACAGAAGTAGTTGTAATTATTTTCTTACTTTTGAAGTCTCTGACAAAATGTAAAAAGTGAATGGTTAAATACTACTTTAAATACTATTTTTGTATGCAATAGAACTTTTTTGCTGAATATGTATTTTGAACAACTATTTTTTGTAGATGCTTGTATTTTTTTTTGTAGAAGTTTGTGTTTTTGTTACAAAAAATTTCAACGCTTTGGTAACGTTCTGTTAAAAACTTATGTTTTTAGAAACTTGTGTTTTTGTTACAAAAGCTTTCTGAATACAATTATAATACATTTTGTACAACTCTTTTTTTAATATGATTATAATATATCAACCTATTATAATTCATTTGTAATAGTACTATAATACAATAATATTATAAATACACAAAAGTATTTTATTATTATTTTAATAACATTACATCAATTATAATAAAGCTTTTCTGAATATTGTTATCAGACATTATATAAGCGTTCTTAATATCATTATAATACTCCCAAACGTTTTTGAATACGATTATAATACAAGAACCTAATAGTATGATTAATAATCCTATTAAAATTTATTTTTTAATATGATTATAATATATCAACCTATTTATTTGTTATATTATTATAATACGTCAATGATAATTTAATAGTAACTTTATCTCTTTATTTATACACTTATAATATCCTCAAACTGTTATCTCTATACGAATTTGCAGGATCACCTCTCACTAATTCTAAGGTTGTTTCTTTAGATCTCCAACCTTGCATGTAGGTTAATGTCACACCATAATAATTTAGCATGTCATTTTGTATCTCTCGTGGTGTGTAATCAAATTTGCTTTCTGCAATCTTTTTCATTATGATCGCAACAACCACAGTAGTTGTTGCATGTCTTTTAGAAATAGAATTCGTACCTAGAAGACATACATGTTTGGCATTGTACTCTCTAATTTTGAACAATCCAGATTTGTTCAAACTAGACGCTCGTAAACTTCAATCACAATTTTTGCTCAAACATGCAATTGTATAACTACAGAAAATACAACCAAATAAGTCCACAAATGACATTGAATTACAACAGTATTATAACAAATTTCACTAGAGCTAAATCATACAAACCCAAACAACAAAGTGAATTCTTCCACAATTATTTAAATTACAATAGAATTATAATTGAATTCACCACAGCTGAATCATACAAAATCAAAAAACAAAGTAAATTCAATTATAACACCTTGCACAATTTATAACTGATTTTTACCAGAGCATTTTGTGAAGTAATGCACCAAACTCAAACAAGAAAGCAAATTCAATTATAACACCCTTGTACAATTATTTGAATTACAACATTATTATAACTGAATTCATCAACAAACTCAAATAACAAAGTGAATTCAATTATAACACCTTGCACAATTAATTGAATTACAATAGTATTATAACTGAATTCAACAGCATATTCAAAACAAACAAAATGAATTCAATTAAAACATCCTGCATTCAATTGTATAACTACAGAAAATATAATAAATTAAGTTCAGAAATTAAACTTCAAAACAGTAAAAATTAATAGATAATGAAAGTTCACAGAATAAATAAAGATATTTACCAATTTGCATTTGATCGTATGACCTTGAACTGAAATTTGTGAAGAACAGAATAATGCCTCACTGCACTAACCAAAATCGACTTTTCTCGATAGACTTGATTTTCCTCAATCAATTCTTGAGTGTGATTAGTTATGATTGCAGATTCAACATTTGATACTCATCAATTTCTGTATACGACCCCATTCCAACTTCTTGAATTGCATTATCAATCCCAATCATCGAATCAAAATTGTATGAATTGAGTATTTCAGAGGTTGAGATTGAATCAGATGCACACATATGTGAAATTAAATTTGATTTATACTCCTCTTGGATCAATAGTTCTGTAGTTGTGATACACAAATGGTATTTAGCAATCTCTAAGTTATCCCTTTTCAATTCTGCATACACTTGGACCCCATATTATTTCGTATTTCAGAGGCACAACCCAGTCATCAATTTTGTATTTGATGTTTATTTTTTGAACAAAAGTCTCAATGGATAATTGTGTTGCAATTACCGCCACAAGAGCATCATAACTTGATTTTGAATTTATAACTATTACATCCGCATTGTAGTCAACATAGTGACTGCTACTGTTCCACCTTCCATTGTGATAAAGCATAACTGGTATTATGGCCATTTATAAAATTTTATACAATTAAAGTGAATCCAGAGGTATTATAACTGAATTACAATACTATTACAATTATTTGAATTACAACAGAAGTATAACTGAAATTCACCAGCAAATTGAATCATAACAAACTCAAAAACAAAGTGAATTCAACTATAACACCTTGTACATTTTTATTAGTTGCAAAAGTATTAACTCTGAATTTCAGAAGAATTTTTTTTGTGAAGGGGGTGCAGTGTTATATTTGAATTTTACAAACTCAAAAACAAAGTGAGTTCAATTATTGCACCTAGGACAATTATTTGAATTATAACAGTATTATAACTGACTTTTCAGCACCCAAAAGTGTTATATTTGAATCATATAACCTCAAATAACAAAGTTAATTCTTTCCACAATTATTTGAATTACAACAGTATTATAAGTGAAATTCACCAACAAACTGAATCATACAAATGCAAAAACAAAGTGAATTCAATTATAACACCTTGCACAAATTTATTAGTTGCAAGAGTATTATAACTGAATTTCAAAATGTTTTTTTGTGAAGGAATGCATCAAAGTGTTATATATCATACAAACTCAAAAACAAAGTGAATTCAACACCTAGCACAATTATTTGAATTATAACAATAATACAATTTCTAAAAGTGTTATATTTGAAACATACAATCTCAAAAAATAAAGTGAATTCTTCCACAGTTATTTGAATTACAATAGTATTATAACTGAAATTCACCACTAAACTGAATCATACAAACTCAAAAACAAAGTGAATTCAATTGTAAGACCTTGCACATTTTTATTAGTTGTAAGAGTATTATAACTGAATTTTTTCAGAAGCGTTTTTTTTTTTTTTGTGTGTGTGTGAAGGAATGCACCAAATTTGAATTGAATTATACAAAGTCAAATAGCAAAAGTAAAATTCAGGGGAAGAAAGCGGAATGAATTGTATCATATTATAATTGGATATGAATTAGTCAAAATAAATTTGTAAATTACACAGATGAATACACAATGTCAAAATCAATTTGTAAAAATCAAGTAAACGAAATTGATTGAAATTTTACAGACTTACACAACAATAAAATTGATTTCTGAAAATCATAGTATTTTTTTGGAATCCAGATGTAAATTGTAGATAACAAAATTGAATGCAAACATAAATTCAACAAGAGAGAAGGGGATGCACGTACTATTAATTAGTCAAAATCAAATTATAAATTTGATTTTATACAAATTTACAGAGGAATAAAAATGAAATCAAGCTGAATTTATACAGAGGAATGCATGAACGAAATCAAGCTGAATTACACAAATCATAAAAATTGAGTAAACGAAATCCGAATCAAATTAATATGAAATCGCGCAAGGTGGACAATTCAATTTGAATTTTGAATTAAAAAAAGAAGTGGAATCGTAACCTGATTATTATAAATTTGAATTGAGAATTTGTGAAAATCACACCTCCATTGTAGTGAAAGAGAGAGAAAGAATTGTACTTTGCATTATCGATCTTTAGAAGAGACAATGGAAAAGTAGCAAAAAAGAAGTCAGCGTAAAAGGAAGTCTATATTATTAATAGGTTGCTATTTTTAATAAGAAAAATATTAATATATTTGATAAGGAGTATAGTTGTGTCAAATATAGTAATATTGGTAAAATAATATATTATATATGTAAATCACCCATTAAAATAATACTTTCTTTGTCTCATTATTTTACATGACACTTTTTTTTAATTCATCTCAAAAACATATTATTCATTATAATTAAAAATAATTTAACTTTAAGGTCTTTCTTTTATCACATGAAATAATTTATAACTCTATAAATATTTATAAATTGTTTTGAATCATAAATTTCAAAAGTCTTATTTTTTTCTTAAATATCATACCAAATTAAATGATATTATATAAAATAAGACGGAAAAAATATTTATTACGTGAATCTTCAGTACCACTTCATCAAGCACACAACTTTTTCCCTAGCAAAGTTCACACCATAAAAACTTTCTAATCCTCAAAAGGAAATGGGAAAGACAGAGAACAAACTTAACAAGCTTGGCTTTACAGTAATTCAAACATATCATTTCAGAGTTCGTCAGAATTTTTATTAAGCGAGTTTAAAATTTTAAAAAGTAAGCACACAAATCAGTTAAGCAGAGTTTAACATCTACTATATATGCATAATAAAAGTTAAATCATAAATAAATAATATGATTTTTCACAGAATACGATTTGTATGAATCCCCTTCCACAATCTAGAAATAACAATTTTAACTCATATAAGGTGAAATTAGTCCATTTAATTCATATATATTTTAAAAAAATTACTCATATTTTTTAAATGGATAAATATGGATTGATTTATTTTAAAAGCTCATATAAATATAGTCAAAATGAATAAAATATGAGAATCCATATAGATCCACATATCTCCCATTTATAATTAAAAAATTTCTTAATTCCATTAGATAAATATACATATTTAAAATTAGAAGTGGGGTTATGAAAAAATTTTAACTTTTTTTTATTTTTTGTTTTTTTTCTTTTAAAAGACTTCAGGATAGGGTGGGGTGGGGGGTAGAAGCTTACACCATTCCCACTTACAACCTCTACCCCTAGCCCTTACCCCTTACTCAAAATTTTTTTAAATAAAATAAAATAAATTTAAAAACAGTTGAAAATTTTCACCATGCCTCCCTCCCTCCACTTCTACCCTATCACCCTCCCCCACCCACCCACCATGGCTTGAACCCTCTCCCTCCACACCCAAATTAAAAAAAATCAACTCCCTCTTCCACTGTAGGGCCACCCCTACCCTCCCACCCCCAACTTCAACCCTACTCTCACCCTACCCCACCTCAAATTTTATTAAAGAAAAAAATATCAATGATGATGTCACATGTCGTATTAGGGAAGCTTGGATGAAATGGAGGCTTGTCTTTAGAGTATTGTGTGATAAAAAAATACCACTTAAACTAAAGGTAAGTTGTATAGAATGTGGTTATCTTTGCTTTATCGGGTGAAATGTTGGCCAGTCAAGAACTCATATGTGCAAAAGATGCAGGTTGCAGAGATGAGGATGTTGGGGTGGATGTGTGGACATACCAGGGGTGACAAAATTAGGAATGAGATCATTCGGGAGAAGTTAGGGGTGGTCTCTGTGGCAAACAAGATGAGAGAAGCAAGACTACGATGGTTTGGACATGTGCAGAGAAGTATTGACACTCCTGTTAGGAGATGTGAGGGTTGGAGTTAGGGGCTACGTGAATGAGTAGAGTTAGATCGAAAAAGTATTGGGGAGAGATGATTAGACAGGATATGATGCAACTTTGTATCACTAAGGATTGACCTTAGATAGAAAGGAATGGAGGTGACGTATTAGAATAGAAAACTAGTAGGCTTAGTAGGGGTAGGATGATTTCTTGCCTTGTGATATAGCAAGATCATAAAATTAGTCGTGTCATTATATGTATTGTTATTATTGGCCGTCATTTATTTTGCTACTCGTATTGTAAATTATGAGTTTCTAATTAATTGCTTTCCACTATAGTTATTTTCGTATCTAGTATTTTTTACTTTGGGGGTTGATATATTTGCGTTGAAGATATTCCGAAAACAAGCTCTCTATCTCTATGAAATAATGGTAAGGTTAGCGTACATTTTATTCTCCCCTAGACTCTACTAGTGAGATTTCACTGGGTATATTGTTGTTGTTATTTATTTATAATAGTTGTTAAAAATAAGTGAGGTGAATAAAATCTGTTTGTAGTTCAACTAATGAATAAGCTAGAAAATAATTTATATATAGTAGTATTAAAAGAAACAATTGTTCCTAGTTTAATCAATATCCAATAATTATTGAGTCTAATTACTAAGTTTATCGAAATATGATCATCCTTCGAGCTTTCACTAATTTTGTTTTACTTTCGATGTAATCACACAACATGTTTTACAATAATGTATATGTGCTTTTTAAAATATTTTCACTAACTATTTACACGTCTGACGCACGCAAAAGCAATTTTTATTGAATACACTTAAGACCTCTAATTAACATTTGATTTTAGGCCACCAATTTTGTTGAGTAATCCTTCTGTGATGAACAAAATTTTACAACCTTTGACTTTTTTAAAATAATATAAATTAGAATAAATTGGACCTTGTTCTTTCATTAGTAGGTTTGACATTAATGTTTTAGGGCGAAAGAAAGTTTAACATGTTCCATCTCAACCATAAGGCAGCATTTTACATGTTACACATTCCATAACCAAAACTATGATAGATTAGTTGATAAAATACAACTTTTGGGTCAATTTAAAGAATAAAACGTAAAATAATCATATTTAAAAAAAAAGGATGCATTGGAGACTCAACCAATACAGTTGCTGCAAATCAGTTGATAGCTATTGGGTGGATGGATTATTTTTTTAATGTTAGTTGCAACAGTTAACAATAGAATTCTTTTTTTAAATGCCTACACTTAATCATTTATCCTAATTAATGCCTGAAAGTTGTTAAGAATTGAAGGAGACTTCCCTCTTACCCAAAAGGCATGCCCCATGACTAATTATCCTTGGTATTATGTAGCTGGCCAGGTATTATGCTGTTAATTAGCTAGCTAGCATTATTCAACCTAAAGAGTTACTCGCATTCGGTGTTTAGACTAAATGTACTATTTTATACACATATTTATCACTTATTCATGGTCAAATGATGTATGTGTATGTATCTTTTTTCACTTTATTTGATAACTAATAAGATTAAATCATTTCATTTGGGGTGCGACTAAATTTTTTGCAGTTTTATTTGTATACGCCCAGGCCCCTCTCCTCAAAAAAATGTCACACCTTTCCTTGCCGTCTGGATTACCTGACATCACAACAAGAATGTGTTCAAACTATTACACTATAAATAAGGAGACATATACAAGCTAAGTCTCATCTAAGTAAAAAGAAGAGTTTAGTAGTCAAAGTGAGTGCCAAAAAAGGGGAAAAGGAATGGAGAATCAGCAGCAAAACCAAGTGATTGGAGGAAGCAAGAGAATTGTAGCTGTAGCTGACACTCCATTACCTTCTTCCACAAATCCTAATAATGATCATCATATTGGGCACCAGGTTTTCTATAATATATATTTAATTCACCCTTTGGGATCTTAAAATCTTGGTAATATTTCTCATGAAAATTAAAGACTTACCTAATTATGTAGAAACATGGCTGGAAAAACTTCTTTGCTTATGTGGGGCCAGGTTTCCTTGTTTCCTTGGCATATCTTGATCCTGGGAACTGTAAGTTACTTATTAATTTTTATAATTCGAATTTACAATCCCTTTCTCGTCAACTTTTTGGTTTTAGTTGTTCTAATATAAACCAACTTGTAATTTGCTACCAATATTACAGTGGAAACTGATTTGCAAGCAGGATCAAGCCATGGATATGAGGTAAACAAAAATGAGAAACTTTGCTATGGCCAAAGATTTTAGCAAACAGATATATAAGTATAATTAATTAATTGTTTCTCAAATTGTTAGCTTCTTTGGGTGATTCTCATTGGATTAGTATTTGCTCTTATTATTCAATCACTTGCTGCTAATCTTGGAGTAAGCACTGGTAAGTTGGCAAAACATTAATACATTAAACGTCACATTTTATTATATATAATTTACTATGGTTTTATAATTAATCCTTACTTCTTTTTTTTTTTTTTACAGGGAAACATTTATCAGAATTATGCAGTGCTGAATATCCTGTATTTGTTAAGTATTGCCTGTGGTTGCTAGCTGAAGTTGCTGTCATAGCTGCTGATATTCCTGAAGGCAACATTTCTAACTATATATTACTTCCTCCACTTTCAATTTATTTGTCTGGATTTTTAACTATGCATGGAATTTACAAAAATTAAAAAAACTTTGAATTTTAAACGGTCCTACTGACCTACAAGGTTGATAGAATCACCATGGTCAACTTGATGTGGAAGAGGCATGAGTGCAGTTTAATCTTGTGGTATATTCGTGCTCAATGAGCAGGGTCTCTTTCTAGTTGATCATTTTCCCACCGCTCTATTGAAAAGTATTACGAATTCCTATGACAATTTTGTCAATGAACGCATTTGGGTCTAAATACATTAACAATTATACGGACTTAAAATATGAAAGTCAGAATTATAAAATTATCAAAATAGAAAAGATATATTCTTTTTAAACGATTAAAAAAGAAAAGATAAATAAATTGGAATGGAATCAGAAATATACTATACCTTTTCTTAATGGAGGAACAAACAACTGGTCAGAAATAATGATCCAATAATGTTCTGTCAAATAGAAACCATAGAATATTTGAGTGAGATAATAAGACGGTAGAAGTATACTTATCACAGTAATATTCTACACCAAACTTGCCTTATATAATATTTATTTTAGGTTTTTCAATTATATTACAATAATATGATATACATATAAAAAAGAGTAGTATAAGGTGGTTATTTATCAAACTCATTTAATAATTAATGCAGTGATTGGGACAGCATTTGCTCTTAACATATTGTTCCATATACCTGTTTGGGTTGGAGTTCTTTGCACTGGTGTCAGCACTCTTCTCTTTATTGGCCTGCAGAGATATGGTGTAAGTTTGATTAATTTATAAATACTCCCTCTATTTCTTTATACTTATTTATCACTTTCATACATTAAAAACTTAATTACATTTTATATTTTATTTTTAATATTAGTTACTTAGTCTCTAAAATGTTTTTCATGATATAATATTAAAGATCAATCAATAAGAGTAGTGTGATAAAATAATCATGTCAATATTAATTTTTTAATGAATAACAAATAAAAATAAAAATATGAATGTGTCAACTACTTATAAAATAATGATTTCATAAATAATCTCAATTTATAAAGTACTGATAAATTTCAAGAACCAAAATTTTAAATTGATAATTATTGTGACTTATAATACTTTATATATCATTTCCATTAATATATATAAATTTTTTGATTTAGTTATATTATATTTCTTAAAAAGTACTTCTTTTTTACATAAATGTAATCATTGAAAGATATTAAAATAGTTTTTTAACTTCATTTATCCAGTTTAAAAAGAAAAATTCAATTTATCATTTTGTGTCTATTTTATCTTAATTCTAGTATGTACATGACTAAAATAATTTATTAGTGTGATATAGTGAAATCACAGTTAAAGCAGTCTAAAAAATGATTTATTAGGAAGTATTGTAAAATCACAGATGAAGCAACTGAAGAAATAATTAATAAGAATAATGTAATAAAATTAATTATTGAAGTAGATACGTCAATAAGCAATTGCCTTTAAAAAAATTAAATTAAAAAGCCTACAAAATACTCTTATAGGCCTCATATAATAAAAGAGAATATAGTAAACAAAAGTTGCAAGCTTATTCACTATTCTTATATAGTAAAAATGTAAATAAGGGCAAATTTTGAAAAATAAAATTATTTTTTTTATTACGTAAAAGAAACTTATTTTGGATGAAAATAAAATAAATTAAAATAACTAAATGAACACTTATTTGGATAGGAGGAAGTATCTGTTAAGTCCTAATGTGAATATTTAAGTCAATTACCTAAACCATTCAATAATGTATATCTTAAATAATTCACTAAAAGTTAGACCTTCTATCTAAATCTTTAGTTCGATAATTAAATATTGTAGAAATTATGTGTTCAATCAAACTTATTATTTATAATATAAAATGATAAAATGCTTACGAATTCCCACTAGTAATTTTTTTTTTAACGATTGGCATTGTCTCCTTGTTGTATCCGACAATGTAATTGTTGTTATGTTATTTACATAACTTTTACTGAAAATAGTACTACTTTTGGTTTAAGTTTGCTATTTGTTGAAATAGAATTTGAAAAATGAAATGAAAGATGGAAGGCAGGCGTAGGTGATTGATGAGCATTTAATTAATTACAGGTGAGAAAGCTAGAATTATTAATAGCAATGCTAGTGTTCGTAATGGCAGCTTGTTTCTTTGGGGAAATGAGTTATGTGAAACCTCCTGCTAAAGAATTATTCAAAGGAATGTTCATTCCTAAGCTTAAAGGTGACGGAGCCACCGCTGATGCTATCGCTTTGTTGGGTGCCCTCGTCATGCCGTACGTTTACATAAATAATTTGATTTGGTATTCGAGTTCAAATTCAGTTACTCATATTCATCCTTTGTTATGCAGACACAACCTCTTTCTTCACTCTGCGCTTGTGCTATCTAGGAAAGTACCTAATTCAATTCGTGGCATTAATGTAAGTCTGAAATTTTTGGTCCTTGTCCTGTCAAACATGGCACATCTATCCCTTAAAACACAATATGGGTGGTTTTGGTCCAACTTTGCAGGACGCATGTAGATTCTTCTTGATAGAGAGCGGGTTTGCATTGTTTGTTTCCTTCCTAATCAACGTGGCAGTTGTATCTGTATCTGGTACTGTTTGTGGAGCTGACAATCTCTCCCAACAAAATAAAGAAAGCTGTAGTGACATTACTTTGAACTCTGCTTCTTTTCTTCTCAAGGTTTTATCACAATCCCTTAATTTGATTTTCTTTCTTTCTAAAAATTAGAACAAAATACATATAAAATTTTAATTTTAATATACAGAATGTACTTGGAAAATCAAGTTCTACTGTTTATGCCATTGCATTATTAGCCTCGGGACAAAGCTCTACCATTACTGGTACTTATGCTGGACAATTTATCATGCAAGTAGGTATCGATATGAGTTTAATCCATCCTATTTAGAAAAAAAAGTTATTTTAGAATTCAAGTTTATTTTTAATGAGATTACTGTATCATATCAGGGATTCTTGGATCTTAAGATGAAGACATGGTTGAGGAACTTGTTTACTAGGCTTATTGCTATTACTCCAAGCCTTGTTGTGTCAATTATTGGAGGAGCGTCAGGGGCTGGCAGGCTAATCATCATTGCTTCTGTATATATTATAGTTTTTTAAAATTCTTTTTTATATTTGCAAATCGAAAAAATTGACTTTTCTTGGGACATTTTTCAGATGATCCTTTCGTTTGAGCTTCCATTTGCTCTCATTCCACTGCTCAAATTCAGTAGCAGTTCCACCAAGTTGGGACCACACAAGAACTCAATTTATGTAAGCTATCGACTATACTATTTCTCAAAATATGTGAGTTCAATCAATCTATCTCAATTTGTTGAATTATACAGATTATTGTGATCTCATGGATTCTTGGACTCGGCATCATCGGCATCAACATCTACTATCTCAGCACGGCTTTCGTGGGTTGGCTCCTAAACAACAGTTTGCCTAAAGTTGGAAATGTGTTGATTGGGGTGCTAGTGTTTCCATTGATGGCCATATACATTCTAGCTGTGATTTACCTTATGTTTCGAAAAGATAAGGTTGTCACCTACATTGATCCAATCAAGGACGATCATATGGAAAATGGAACAAACAATATGGAATTAGTAGATCGTCTTCCTTATAGAGAGGATCTTGTTCATATCCCACTGCCACAATAAGTTTTTTCATTTCTACACCTCAATTTTCCCTCTTCATTTTGTTCTTATATGGCTTGGGTCATGGTGTTATTTGAAATGCATAAATCTTGAATATGTCATCTTTCAGTAAGCAACAAATTGTTATTTAAAATAAATATAATATTTAATTTTAGTTGTTGCTTCAAATTTGTTGCACTATATTGTGAAAGTACACCACAAAAAAGACGAAAATGGTAAAGTTCTAACAACTCATGGCAATACCCTCAGAAATCATTTTATGGACTTTAAGATAGGAAAGAAATTGATCCTTACATACCGAGGTATTATCCTTCCACTCAAGAATGATCTCATTTAGGAATTGGAATTTGACTTTATGGGTCCTACAATCTATGGAAGACATGCAATTAAGGGTGTCAAATGGACAGGTTGAGCTGAAATTGGGGAGATTAAGATGGGCTGCATTAAAAATCGAGTTGGATCTTGACCCATCCAAATATACTTTGGCTCAAATGGGTTGAACTCAATGGGCTAAAATTTGGATTAGGCCATGACCCACCCAATTTAACACATTTGGAGATTTTAGCGTTTTTGCAGTCCCTTGTGTGTTTGCGATCCCTTGGATTTTGTATTCTGTTGTGTCATTTACAAGGCCAGTGTTAGATAAGCTGACCTTTAACTGGAGCCATTTCCTGTTGGGATAATGCAAACTCCTCCCTCCCACATCGGTTGTGGAAGGTCAAAATGACCAACTTAAATAGCTTGAACCCAATCTCATTAGTATGAGACCTTTTGGGAGATGCCCAAAAACAAATCCGTGAGGGCTTGGTCCAAAGCGGACAATATCATACTAATGTGGGGTTAG
>JAOTQR010000007.1:8290303-8315087 GCA_025774065.1 Solanum ossicruentum | reverse complement strand
CACCATTTTGTATATGAATGAGCTATTCCTATGCATGAGTATTATGACTATGAAATTATGATTTTGGCATTTGAGCCAAGTATGAATTATATGAATGATGTTTGGCTTTTAAGCCCAATTGTGCCTTGAAATGATTTGAAAAATAACTATTACCTCTTTGAAAGTATGTACATGCATATTATAAGTATTCTTGTGGGATGACGACTTAGTTTGTTGTGTTGGGGGTTTTGGGCTAGTTTGGGCTACTTGCATAGCATGTTTCTAATGAGTGTAGAATCCATAAGGTTGTAATATGATGGGTAAGGATGGTCAATCTATTTAGTCAACTACGATGGGTTAGTCACTTCTCTAAGATTGATCTTTGGTTTGGATTTTGTCCCCAAGTGAGGATGAGAGTAGGTGATATCCCTAAGTGTCTTTTTCGAACTAGGAGTGAGCATTTTGAATATTGGTAGAGTTGTTTGGTTGGCTTACGCATCAGTTGTGTTTATGGGTTTCATCAACAGGGTCTTAAAACCCTACCTTGGTATGTTTGTGGTGGTCTCTAGTGATTAGGTATTGATTTGTTTAGAGCTTGTGAATTATACGGGGGTAGTGTTGCAAATCTTGGATGATGAGGGGATTGGTTTTCTAATATGATGAGTGTGAATTGTGGGTAACAATAAGGTGGTTAGAGATCCTTAAGGATTATGGTATGAGTCTGCATTAGTTTTCCTGGTAAGGCTAATGTTGTGGTTGGTGCTCTAGGTAGGGTGCTTATGGGCAGCCTAGCATATGTGTATAATGGTGGTAAAAGATGCAGAGTAGAGTCCATCGATCGGCTAGATAGAGAGTTAGGTTGAAGGAAGTTGAGAATGGTAGTTTAGTCTCCTTGATGGTTCCAAATTTTCTGAGGTTAAAAGGACTAGATTAGGCAAGACCTTGATTCCCCCCTTATTAGAGTTGGAAGTTTTGGGTGAGAAAATGATAGAGTGGAGGTTGCCTCCCAAGGGAGAGATGGTGGTTATGGTGCTAAGTGGGTTACGTGTATTTACTATTGACGATTGAGTTGAGGAATGTGAGTCCTTATAGAGTGTAGAGGGAGGTTGGTAAGGTTTCTTAAGTTTGGGTATTACCTTTGGGTGTAGATATGGTTCGCCCGGTTCTTCATGCTTCTAGGTGGATGGGATGTGTTGGTGACTCTAGTGTTATAGAACTCTTTGAAATTATGGGTGAGATGGAGGATAATTTGCCTTGAAAGGAGGTCCCTATAGAGGTGTTGGATATATGAGTGGAGACGTTGATTAATGAAGATGTGGTGTTTTAAGGCCCTTTGGAAGACTCGTCTATTCGTATGTGTTTCTCAGAAAGCCTGAGCAGGCATGGAGGAGAAATATCCATATTTCTTTCATTCTATTCAAGCTTATGATGAAGTTTCAAGTCCTTTTATGATTCCAAGTCTTACATTTCAGCCCATATGTCATTCATATGCATTAATGTTTAAGTTAACAAGTATATGTTGATTTTGCACTTATGTCGAGATTTTGAAAATGGCATTTTAAAGTGTATTGTTGTATTCTTGTTGGGGCTGATCTCTTTATCATTACTCTTCTCTTATACGCTTCTTTGACATTCGGGGACGAATGTTCCCAAGGGGGAGATATTGTAACGACCCCAAAAAGTGCCTGAAAATGTTCCTCGTAAGTGGCCGAAATCATAATTCCATATATCTAAAAATCCATTTGTTATTTCAAAAATACGACTTCATATTCTTTTTTAGGGGGTCAAATTGAGTGGGAAATAGGTCTAACCCAAATTTAGAGCAACCGTATCAAAATCCAAAAATCGCAATAAATGCTATTAAGAAGGGTCAATTTTGAAGGGGCCTATCTCTTAACATATAGGGAATTGAGTATCCCACGACCTACTAACATAAATCCCTTTGAATTAGCTTTACAATGCATTTTTTTCACCTTATTCTGAGTTCGGTTGAAGAATTTATGCCCATTTTCGTAGAACTCATTTGTGCTGAAAATGCAGATTTCCACTGAGCATCCGCATCGCCTCCACGATGCGAACCAGTGTTATTTTGGCCCTGTTTTTTTTTATTTCGGTCCAAGACTTTCAAGTCTTGGGCACAAGAGTTCCCTTATGTGTTTTTACTATACAGCCTTATTTCATCCTCATATCATACTTAAAATTTCCCAATATCCTCTCAAACACTTAGACTCATCTTTCATCCTAAATTCAAGTCTCAAACTCAAGACCAATCTTAAGGATTTAATCAAGGATTTCATTCAAGCTTCAAGTCTCCATTTCCAATCTTCTTTAAGGGCTCTCCAAAGTCAAGGTATGTGGTGTTGAACCATTAGGTCCTTTCACCCATGGTGCCTAAGCTTCCTTTTTACTAATATTGCATGATTTAAAGTTGATTTTATATGTGGGTCTTGTATATTGAGAAATTTACTACACAGTAAGTTTAGTTCATGAAAGTATGGTTGTTCTAACATGTTTTGAGTTCTAAATCTCGGATCTAATGATTGATTTGATGAGGGGTTTTGATGTGAAGTCTTGGGGGTGTTGCAAGGTGTTGATTGATAGTTTTACTATAGATTTTCTTGCATGATATCATCTCTAAACTGCATGGTCTTTTAACTCCATTACACCCCCCCAAGTGTTTGATAAAATGTTCGCTAGGGTTACTTGAGGAATTAAAGGTTCAATGCATGTCATATGAGTTAAATAGTGTTGAGATGATTATATGATGATGGAATGATGATAAAACAGTGGTATGTCTATGATGTATAATTATGAGAGGAAGTGAAGGTATATGATAACTTTATGATGATGAGAGTATGATATTTTTGAGTTGATTTTATGGCAGATAGCAATAGTGAGGAAATAAACCAAGGTGAGGGGTTGGTACCTCATTAACCAAAGTGAGGGATTGGTACCTCATTAAACCAAAATGAGGGGTCGGTACCACATTAACCCAAGTAAGGGGTTGGTACCTCACACCAATATATGATGATCTATTCTCACACATATGATATGTCCTATGCAACCATGAATTACTTAAGCATGTTTTACTTATGCATTTAACATACATGTCATTTTGCTATACTATGCCTATTGTCTATTATATGCATTTTGATTATGAATCCTATATATTGTTGCATTGCATCCTACATATTTTAGTACATTCCAACGTATTAATGCATACTCTATGCCTATATGATATCACCATGTAGGAACCGAAGCCCACTTGAGCATCTCCACCCACGTGGCCTATACGATTTCACTCAAGTTTGTTGGTGAGTTCTTCATTCCGGGGATGTTGGTCTATGTTTCTTATGTTATGTATTGATTCCTCCTTCCTTATTGCTATTTTGACTATAAGGGTGAGACCGGTTGCTTTGTCTTGTCCCCACTAAGTATCTATGTTTAGAGGTGTTGTTTGACACGTCATGTATTATGTTTGAACTTTGACTCATCTATCTTATTTAAGTAGTAAACTCTCTTTCTCTCCCTTAGTCCCATTTACCCTTGTTCATATTTCTTACGATGTTTTATATTGCTTCTGCGACCAAGAATGTGTAATGATATGATATGAGGCTTGTTTGGGGTTCCTTCGAGTTCTCCATTTGCTGGTCATATCTAGGCCCAGGCTTGGGTCGTGACAGTAGCACATGTGGGAAGAGACCATAATCAACATAGACCAAGTGAACTACTACTTGAATCCAAGGTATGTCACCCCCTTGTAAGGTTATTGAGGTACTCATCCCTCAACAAGGTGTGGTCTACTTTCAACACCATAGATACTTTTCATGAATTCAACGTATACATGCAAGCCCTTACTCATCATAAAGTCACTTGACTTATAGCCCATGTAATAGATCATCAATAACTTGAGAATCCTTGTCAAGATGTTTTATCAAACACTTGGTGGATGCTTAATGCTTGTTCAAAATAATGCAATTCAAGAGTGAAATAATATGGAAAAACTCAAATTAAATCAACCCATTAGTAAAACCCTCATGTAAGGTACCTTGAAATCCATCATCAAATCTCATAGTAGGTCATAGTTTCATAGCTCAAAACATGCATAATCTCAATAGACAAAATCAATTCATGGTTTAAGATTGAAATAGATAGACAAGAATAATCAATCAACATTTCATAAAACCCCAACATATTTTATGATCATAATTCATAATAAGAGATATCCATAGATGATACAACTTGAAAACATGTTATTTTTATAAAAAGGAAGATTAGGCTCCATGGGTGAAAGGACCCAATGGATGAAACCCATATACCTCAAACTTGGGTTTTCTTGAGATGAGCTTGAAGAGAACTCAAAGCTTGAAGAGAATCCTTGAGTTCCAAAGTTAACACTGATAGTCAAGAGGGGGTGAATTGAAATTTTAGTCAATAGTTGACTGAGTTTAAGAGGTATTGACTGAGACAGTATCTTAAAAGTAAAGCACAAAGTAAAAGATACAATGATGTATATTAGTTTAGATCACCAATATGGTGCCTAGTCCAGTACCCTTGGATCAGTAGGGTTCCTTTTATGGTTCAAATGAAAGGTGTTTACAAACTATTTTCTCTCACATTGATGCGCAGATTAGATTTTCTTTTCAACTCCTCTCAAGAAATCCTAGCCTAGAAAACCTCGCTCTTTTTCTCTCTTTCTTTACAATTGTTTACAGTCAAGAGTACAATGCTTTGTAGAGTAGAACAATAGAGTTTTTCAGTCTAGATTATTTTCTCAAAATTACAATCTACTAAGTCTAGGAAGAGGCTAATATAGGAGGCACAGAACTAGTCATTTTGGTGTTTACATGACCCAAGGGATTTCTTCCAATCAAGGATATTAAAGGGGAAATCCTTGATTGGAGATGCATCCATCTAGATTGGATGTCTTTCCTTCATTAGCCCTTAAATCAACACTTGTCTTGATTTCTTGTGCTTCTTCTGTTTGTCAATTAGTTTCTGATTGATTGGCTTTACTTCTGAGGCATGATTTTAAGCATTATCTACTAATCTTCTTCTTTCCTTCCTTTGGAGGCCAAGATCTTCTATCCTTCTTCCTCTGATTTTGTATATGATCTTTCTTTCTTGCTACAGAGCTGAGCTTTGCTTCAGTTTCCCTTTTTATTATCATGCAAATGAAATCATAAAAACAGGTCAAATGCTAACAAACACTACAAGAAATAACACTTATTGTGGTGAAATTTAGTGGTGATCTTATTTGTTGCTACAAAAACTTTATATTCAGTAGAAACGTACATGGTAGCTATAAAAAGTTTAGTTTTTGTGGCATTCAAGTCTGTGTCACCACTAAAATCTGTTGCTAATTCTCAAATTTTATGTCCCGCTAAAATAAATTTTTTGTCTCCAAATATTTAGTAGCAACTTGTGAAATGTAACCTCTAAGTATGATTTTGTAGCAACCTAGTCACCTCTAACAGTAATCCATTTAATTTAAATTTATAATAAAACTAAAAATAAAAGATTTGGGGAATTAAAAAAATCTATATGAAATTAAATGAAGGTCCGTTCTCTTTTCTCAGCTGTCTCTTCCTTCAATTGCTCTTTGTAATATGAAATTAAACAAACTCTCTGAGTGGAAGAAACAAGACCATTCTCTCAAAAACTAAATAAAATCTATATGAAAGCACAAAATTGAGGAAACAAGATGATTCTCTCAGTTGCTCTTTGTCGATTTATAAGAAGTAGTGTTTGTTGGTGAATGATACAGGAATAACGATCTATTTGCTGAATATTCTTCAATTTTTCACTAATAGGGTTCTCTAAAGTTTATATTTCACTAGGTATGTGCTTAAATATGTTTATGTTATATGCATTTTCAGATTCCACATGCAATTTCTGTGACCCACTTGAAATTTTGTAGGAATGGGATTCCTAGTTTGAAAATTAGTTCCTAGGTAAAAAAGTTTTAAGTTCTAAAGTATTGAATTAGTTTGCTTACTTGAAGTTCTAAAAATCAGTGCGAGGCAAATTAAAAGCTAAAAGTTCTATATACATTTTTGTATTTTGTATCCTCAAATATTGTGAGATAAGCTAAATGATGAAAGTTCTAAAGAAGATTTTGTATTCTCGTTGTTGAAAGTCATCTCTGACTTAGTTACCGCCTAAACTTGACCTGCTGTGAATTAAGTTGTTTGTGTATGTAGGTCTGGGAAATTAAAAGAACATCTACTATAAAATTAAACAAATGGCCATTTTCTTTTCTCAGTTGTCTGTGGGTCTTGAAAAAAAGAGAAAGGAAAATGGAAATAAGATGATTCTCTCTTTTGCTCTTTGCTCGATTTATAGAAATAAGTAGTGTCATTGGTGAACTATACAAGAAGAATGATCTATTTGCTGAATATTCTTTAATTTTTCACTGATAGGGTTCTTTAAGGTATATATTTCGCCAATTATGTACTTAAATTCATTTATAGGTATATGTATTTTCAGATTTCACATGTGATTTCTGTGACCCACATGAAATTTTGTAGGAATGAGATTCCTAGTATGAAAATCAGTTCCTGGGTAAAGAAGTTTGAAGTTATAACGAATTGAATTAGTTTGCCTATTTGAAATTTTGAATCAGTGTGAGGTAAGCTAAAAGCTAAAAGTTCTAAATATATTTTTGTATTTTGTATTCTCAATTTTTTGAGACAAGCTAAATGATGAAAGTTCTAAAGAAGAATTTGTATATTGTATTCTCGATCTTGAAAGTCATCTCTGAATTAGTTATTGCCCAAACTTGGCCTGCTGTGAATTAAGTTGCTTGTATATATAGTGAAATTTCTCTTTAAGATGTATCTTTTCATGTATTCTTATGTTTTTCTTCATTTGAACATTACCTCCTTTGTGGTGGTGTTTCTTTGCCTGTTTGATGGACGTTCAACAGTTTGAGTTTACATTGAAAAATCTATCTTGAAATCGGGAGTCCCTTAGTTGTCTACATTCTTATATCCTCGTATGTTTGTTGTTTTTGCTGATTAAAGGATTGACACCTTTCTTGGGAAAAAAATATTTTAAAACTTTTTTACAATGATTTGTTTTCTACACTTTATGCAGTTCTGTCTAGTTAGCTGATCAATCACTTCTCTTTTTGTTATATTTCATCTTTTTGGAGATGTATAGAGTTAATAAGACTCACTGTAGTATCCCAAAATGTATGCGCCGGGATGTAGACATATAATATTTGTCCTTATGTTTCGTAAGTTACAAAAAGATATGGTATTACTTAAAAATTGTAGGAATAACAATGATTGTACAATTAAACTAATTTCTTGACATATGCTTTACACGTATGTCCAATGTAAATGTTTATAGATCTATTAGAATAATTAAAGAAGATTGAATTATTGTAACCATAGTGTAGATGATAGTAAATCATTTTTCAATTAGTCAGTATGACTATGTATACTTGTTCTCTAGGTATATATCAAGAAGTAAGCTTAACTCATTATAGTCCAACAACCCTTCGAGTCACTGCCTCTGTCTTGCTCTGTTTGAAAATTCTTTCCATACCAAAATCAGAAATCTTAGATCTTCCAATGACTTAATACATTTCAACAAAATTTTCAACAGTTACTTGAAAGACTTTGGTCTTATTTTGAATGGATACAAACAAAAAAAGAAGATGTCCAAGCTATTGTTAGCCATGTACTCATATAACAATATTTTCTCATCTCCATATATACAATATCCTAGAACTTGAACTAAATTTTTGTGCTAAACTTTGGCAATTACTATAAGCTCATTCTTGAACTTTGTCACCCCTTGACCTGATATTGTTGAAAGTCTCTTGACTGACACCTCTCTCCCATCAGGAAATTGTTCCTTTAATATGTTTTCATGAATTATTACATTATATACTAAGAGTACTATGGATGTTTTTAGGATACATATAACATACTGAAAATGTACCTTATAAATAGGTTAAAAAAATCCCTCTACAAGGTCACTCGAGAAGTTATTTATGGCTACCAATATCAATCCAAAGTTAAATATCTTCGTTTCTCGTACTTCCCTTCTATCTTCTATCTTTAGATTTTTGTTGTTGAAGATCTCTGTTGCTTTCAACTCATGTATATGTGTTTTCTCCTTTCTTTCCTTATTTATGTAAGAGAAGTATGTAGATCTGCGTGCATGCTTTAAATAACTGATAAAAAACATAGTAGTAATTATGTAATTTTGGAGTGAGGTATATGTTTGACGTCATTGTGCAGAAAAAATTATGAAACTGAGAATTTGGTTCTATTAGAATGTGAAAAAAAGAAGGTTTTAAGTTAAAAATTGGTCTATTATGTGAAAAAATATTTTTTAATGGATAATCCATCTGTGTTTTTTATTGAAACAACTATATAAATTCTGAGTGCATCAGAAAGTGCTACTAATATGAAAAAATTTACCCTATTGCTTGGAAAGCCATGAGATCAGTAAAGTTGAACTGCTATTAAAAAAACATAAACAACACTCCAAAGCTAAATACATTAGACTTGACTGAGACAGCTCCTTCCAAGAAAAACTTGGGAGCCATGTAATCACTGTGTAGACGATAGCAAATCATTTTCCAGTCAATCAGTATGTCTATGTATAGGTATATATCAAGAAGTAAGTCTAACTCACTATGTTTCAACAACCCTTCGAGTCATTGCCTATCATCAAACCCAAGGCAAGGACCACTATCAAGTGAACCTCTCTAAAGAACATCTCCAGAGACAGAATCATCCAGCAATTTAGAAGAAAGTATACGCCCCTCCCAGAGGTTTAAACTAGTGCAGGTTAGTCCACATCTCTTGCTAGTAGAATTAATGGTTGACTTTGTTTTAGCTGTTGTGGCATCTTTCTCTATTTCTTTTATGTGAAAGAAAAAAGGCAAGAAGTCCGACTATTTCACCCCGCTTTTGTTCACGTGATTATTTTCTCTATTTTGTTTCAACTAGAACTTTCTTTACGGAGATTAAAAAGAGTAACTTTGAACAACCTATTAATGCAGTGTCTGAAATTTATTGTGTAACACACCGTAAAATTACCAAAATGCCCCTAAAATACATCATATACACAATACGTCTTTCAAAGCTCTGATGAAAACTCCGAGATCGAATTTGCAATCAGCGTGGAAAATTGAGTCAGAAAATGGTCTCGATTCGATTTAAAACAAATCAGGTTGAATTATGAAATTGCACTTGAAGTGCAAAAACAGTGCCTTTTATGCACCCCCTTCGCGATGCGCAAGGGGCACAGAGTTATACTCTGGTGCATTTTTTACTGTTGGTTTTTTGACGAAAATTGAATTTTTCCAAAATTTTTTAAATTACACAAGTGCGGGCCTCCACGACGCGCACCAGAAAATTATTTTTTCTTTTAAATTCGGTAAGGACAATTTTGTCCTTCCCAATATATTTTAATACCCCAAAAATGTGTTTTTAAAGCTGAGGTTGTACGAAAAGTTTCAAAACCCATATTTTTCTAACCTTTACATAAGTTTTGAGAGAGGAGAAGATCAAAAAAGGTGAGGGTCTCTTTTGAAGTTCCAATTCTTTGGAAAAAACTTGAAGATTCTCCACTCCAGGTATGTAAAGTCTATCCAAAAGCATGGAATTGTTATTCCATGTACACCAATGTAAAGTTAGGATGTAAATTAATACTTTAGAATCTTGAATAGTGATTTCTTGAGAATTTCTTGAATATTATCTGTATTTCTTGAATATTATCTTTTTTTTTTGAATCTTACCTTTAAATTATATTTCATATCTTAAAGTGATGATCTTCATGTTTAAAGTTTACTGTATACATGCATTATTATGAGATTATGATTTGACCCTTATAAATTCTCTCTGTAAAGACATGAATAATGAACTTAGGGGATGTCTAGAGCCTTGATTATTTAAATGTGATGTTTGACTGAGTCTGAGTTCTGAGGTGAATCAACACCAAAAGGGCACCCTACCAAGCAATGCGTTCCAAAACCCAAATAAAGAAGGCCATTGCATGGTGATGATGACTAGGAGTGGTAAGAGCATCGTAGATCCCCCTGTGCTGGTAATTGTGGATGAAGTTGATGAGAAGGGTCTTGGTAGTGAAGTCTTGGTTAAGGAAGAAGATCCAAAGGTTATTGGGATGCAACAAGAAGAGATAAGTGAGCATGAGAAATTAACCTAACCGAGGTTAGGGTCGAATCCACAGGGAATACAGGGCTTGACTACAAGACTTCACTACTAATCATTTCTAGTGTTTATAACTACAATCTCTAAATGGAGGATTTTTGTGATTCAAAAAAACAAAATAAATAAACACTAACTATAATGCAAGGAAACACTCAATTTTGGGGACAATTCGAGAGTTATGTTTCCCATGATTCTTTGACTCGATTATCCTATATAACATAACTACAATTGATGATTTGCATGCAGGATGGTAACTTAGGTTCTTCCAACCCTCTTATGAAGGTGAAGGTCGAATTTCATCATGGCGCTTGGTCGACCACCATGGCGTGTTAACTAACTGTTACCAATAGTCTTAGTCAACCTCTCCTTGGTCAGGTTTGGTTGATTAGACGAGAACACATCAATCAAATTCTATCATCTACTTTCCTTTTCCTATTTGTTACTACCTTGGTCGAGATCATGATAGTAGGCAGGGTAAACAACAATAAAAATGAAGGGAAATAGATAATACATGCAAAACCCCAATCATAGAAATGCAAGAAACCTAGGTTATTTCAAGTCAACTACCCATGGTTCCCACAACCCCAAGTTGTGGCTGCTTAGCTACTCATGGCTAAAGAAAACACACAAAAATGCACAGGATAGACATAGGTGAGAGTTTTACTAATAACAATAAAGAGAATGGGTACCACAAGTTGCAAACCCACAAGCTTGATTGATCAACAATGAGTACAAGGTAAGATTTGCAATCTCCAAAATGGATTTTCCACTAGAGAACAAGGTAAGATTTGCAATCCCCAAAATGGGTTTTCCAATAGAGAACAATAAACTACCCTAAAAAACTAAGAGAAAATTCAAAATGTAATGGTCAATTATCTACTGGTCCCTCTCAAAAACCTAGCTTAAACTATAGGTACGAGTCATTGCTTGAGCTATGACTCGTATGTTTATCTCGTAGTCTTGGTCTTTAGTTTTTGGTCCAATATTTTGGCTTTCTGATTCTTGCTAAGAGTCTACCTATATGAGTCGTAGTGTGCATTATGACTTGTAGAATGTCCTCGTATGAGTGATCTTCGCTTGGCAGATTCTGATTTTGGTCTCTGATTCCTACTATGACACCACTCTACGACTCGTAGCTTGAGCTACGACTTGTAAGTTTGCTCGTGTGGCCTATACTTCAGCAAAATCCGTAACTTTTCTTCAAAATCATGTCAACCTAACTTTTCTGCAAGATCAACACAAAAATACACCAAGATACTAAAAAGTCACTTTAAGAACTTATAAAATCCATTGTTTTAGGCACCAAATGTGTTGTATTTTGACAGCACATCAGTGCCCAATCTCTAGCTAGTGTGACTGAGGGCCTAAAGGGGAAGCCACCTTGTGGAAATTGTGGAAAACTCCATCTAGGCAGGTATTGTCTGGGCATAGATGCCTGTTTCCTATCTGGGCAGGCGAACCACTTCCAGTAGGAGTGCTCGAAGAGGAGACCAGGTGAAGAAAGCAGCAGAGCTAAGTCTTTCACAACACCCTCAGCGGGTAACCAGCAGAAGGGTACTATTAAAGGTACAAGAGGCAGGACGAACCGCCTTTATGCTATGGGTAACCGATAGGATCAGAAGGTTATACCAGATGTTGTCATAGGTATGCTTCAATTATTTTCTTATAATTGATATGCATTGATTGATCCAGGTGCCACCTTGTTTTTCGTGACCCCATATGTGGCTAGTAAGTTTAGGGTTCGTCCAGAGTGCTTGCATTAACCATTTTCTGTTTCTACTCCTACTGGTGAGTCTATATTAGCTGAGAGGGTTTACAAGGACCGTGTAGTGTCTATTTATCATAGAGACACCTTAGCGGATTTGCTAGAGCTGGAGATGGTTGATTTTGATGTAATAATGGGCATAGATTGGCTTCACGCCTTCTATGCTTCTGTCAACTGTAGAACCCAGATTGTTAAGTTCCAATTTCATAATGAGCCTGTCTTAGAGTTAGAAAGTGAGTTATGTTGCCCCTAAGGATAAATTCATCTCTTATCTTCGAGATAGAAAGTTGATATCCAAGGGTTGTATTTACCACTTCGTGCGAGTAAAGTCTGATGATGTTGAGTCTCCTACTCTGGAGTCAATCCTAATTGTGAACGCATTTCCTGGGGTATTTCCTAATGATCTTCTCGGAGTCCCTCCTGATAGGGAGATTGACTTTGGGATTGATGTTCTTCCTGAGACCAAACCTATCTCATTTCCACCCTACAGAATGGCCCCCGTAGAGTTCAAAGAATTGAAAGAGCAATTGAAAGACTTGTTGGAGAAAGGTTTCATAAGGTCTATTGTCTCACCTTAGGGTATTCTTGTCCTATTCGTGCACAAGAAAGATGGTTCTTTAAGGATGTGTATAAACTACCGACAGTTGAATAAGGTTACCATAAAGAATAAGTATCCTCTTCCTAGTATAGATGATCTCTTTGATCAGCTTCAGGGTGCTACTTGTTTCTCCAAAATAGACCTTAGATCGGGTTACCATCAATTGAAGGTGAGGGAAAGTGATATTCCTAAGACAGTCTTTAGGACACGGTATGGCCATTTTGAGTTCTTGATCATGTCTTTCGGGTTGACAAATGCACATACAGCTTTCATAGATCTGATGAACAAGGTATTCAGGTCGTGTCTTGATATGTTCGTGATCGTGTTTATTGATGACATCTTGGTATATTCGAGGAACGAATATGAGCATGCTAATCACCTTAGAGTGGTTTTGCACACTCAAAGATCATCAGTTGTATGCGAAATTCTCCAAGTGTGAGTTTTGGCTCAAGTTATTAGAGGCTTTCTTAGGCCATGTTATTTCGGGAGATGGTATTCGAGTGGATACTCAGAAGATTGAGGCAGTTAGCCAAGACCCACTTCTCCAATAGAAATAAGAAGTTTCTTGGGTCTGGCTGGGTACTACCGCAGATTTGTTGAAGGCTTTTCTACTCTACCAGCCTCATCGACAAAGCTGACTCAGAAGAAGGCCAAGTTTCCATGGTCTGAGGCATGTGAAAGGAGTTTTCAGGAGTTGAAGACTCAATTGACTCCAGCACTGGTGTTAACTTTGCCAGAAAGGAAGGGGGACTTCGTGGTATATTGTGATGCATCCTGAGTGGGATTAGGTTGTGTACTCATGTAGAGGGGGAAGGTGATAGACTACACTTCTAGACAGCTTAAGGTTTATGAGAAGAATTATCCGACTCATGACCTTGAGTTGGCAGTAGTGGTGTTCGCACTTAAAATTTGGCATCACTACTTGTATGGAATGTATGTGGATGTGTTCACTAACCACAAAAGCTTGCAGTACCTGTTCAAGACAGAAAAAGCTCAACCTGCGGCAGAGGAAATGGCTGGAGTGGCTCAAGGGTTATGATATGAGCATTCTCTATCACCCAGATAAGGCTAACATTGTTGTTGATGCTCTTCGTAGTATGTATATGGGTAGCACTACCCATGTGGAGGAAGGGAAGAGAGAATTAGCCAAGGAGGTGCATAGATTAGCCCGATTGGAAGTACAACTTGAGGAGAACAACGAAGGCAGGTTCAATGTTCATAATGGTTATGCTTCATCCTTAGTGTCAGAGGTAAAAGAAAAACAAGACCAAGACTCTATCTTACTCCAATTGAAAGAAGCGGTTCACAAGTAGAAAGTTATGGTTTTCTCCAAAAGGGGGTGATGGGGCATTGAGATATCAAGGGAGATTGTGTGTACCCAATGTTGATGGTGTTCGAGATAAAATCATGGTCGAAGCTCATAGCACGAGATATTCCATCCATCCTGGCTTCTCCAAGATGTACCACGACTTAAGGAAAGTCTATTAGTAGAATGGGATGAAGAAAAACATTGTTGTATTTATTTCTAAGTGTCCTAATTGCCAAAAAGTCAAGGTTGAACATCAAAACCATGTGCGTTAGCCCAGAACATTGAAATTCTGGAGTGGAAATGGGAGATGATCAACATGTATTTTATTACAGGCTTATCAAGATCCAGAAAGCAGCATGATTCGACGTGGGTGATTGTTGACAGGATGACTGAATCAGCCCACTTTTTGGCGATTAAGATAACTTATATGGCTGAAGAGTATGCCCGACTTTACATTCGTAAGATTGTGAGGTTGCATGGGGTCCCATTGTCTATCATCTCGGATCGAGGAGCTCAATTCACCTCTTCACGTTGGAGATCTTTCCAGAAGGGACTGGGTACGAAGGTGAATTTGAGCACAACTTTTCACCCTCAAACAGATGGGCAGGCAGAGCCGACTATTTAGACATTGAAGGATATGTTGAGAGCGTACGTCATCGACTTCAAGGGAAATTGGGATGAGGACATACCATTGATTGAGTTCACGTACAATAATAGCTATCATACCAGCATTCAGATAGTCCCATATGAGGCATTATATGGGAGGAGATGTAGGTCACCGATTGGCTGGTTCGAGGTGGGTGAAGCTGAGTTGATTGGGTCTGATCTTGTACACCAGTCTATGGAGAAGGTGAAAGTCGTCAGGGAAAGGTTGAAGACAGACCAGAGTCGCCAGAAGTCATACACGGACGTGAGAAAAAGAGACTTGGAGTTTGATATAGACGATTGGGTGTACTTGAAGGTGTCACCCATGAAGGGTGTCATCAAATTTGGTAAGAAGGGGAAGTTGAATCCCCATTACATTGGATTGCACTAGATCATAAGTAGGATTGGGAAGGTTACTTATGAGCTATACTTGCCATCCGAGCTAGATGGAGTTCACCCGATATTTCACGTGTCTTTGTTGAAGAAGTGTTTGGGGGATCCAGCCTTAGCAATCCCCATGGAGAGTACGGGCATGAAGGATAGCTTATCATATGAGAAAATTCTAGTCTAGATCCTTGACTGACAAGTTCATAAGCTGAGGAATAAAGAGATAGCCTCCGTTAAAGTCTTATGGAGGAATCAATTTGTTGATGAAGCTACATAGGAAGCTGAGGAAGCGATGAAACTCAAATTTTTGCATCTATTCGTGCTAAGTGATGATAATATTTAAGGTAAATACTCTAATCCTTAGCATTTTCGAATGTTTCTTTTCATTAAGATTGATGCCTTGCTTTATTCCATTCCCGAGTCTCAAACAGAGATAGATAGATGAAGGATAGTAAGAGTTTGAGCATTCCCGAGTGAGGAATGAGATGAGTTCTGGGTTATTCGTGTTTTCGTCCGACCATTACTCATCATTCGAGGACGAATGATTCCAAGGGAGAGATGATATAACACCCCGTAAAATTACCAAAACGCTCCTAAAATACATCGTTTGCACAATGTATCTTCCAAAACTCTGAGATCGAATTTTCGATCAGAGAGAAAAATCGGGTTAGAAAATGGTCTCGATCCTATTTAAAACAAACCGGGTCAAATTACGAAATTGCACTTGAAGTGCAAAATAGTTCTTTCTCCACGCCCCTTCCATGACGCGCCAGGGGCGCATAGTTATACTTGGTGTTCTTTTTTTAGCGTTGGTTTTTCGACGGGAATTGGATTTTTCCAAAATTTTTCAAATTACACAGGTGCGCCCCCCTCCATGACGCGCACCAGTGCACAAAAAAGTTATTTTTTCTTTTAAATTCAGGAAGGGCAATTTTGTCCTTCCTAATATATTTTAATACCCCAAAAATGTGTTTTTAAATCTGAGTTCATACGAAAGGGTTTCAAAACGCATATTTTTATAAGCTTTTACGTAAGTTCTGAGAGAGGAGAAGATCAAAAGAGGTGAGGGTTTCTTTTGAAGTTCCAATTCTTTGGAGAAAACTTGAAGATTCTCCACTCCAAGGTGAGGGTTTCTTTTGAAGTTCCAATTCTTTGGAGAAAACTTGAAGATTCTCCACTCCAAGTATGTAAAGGCTACCCAAAAGCATGAAATTGTTATTCCATGTGCCCCAATGTAAAGTTAGGATGTAATCAATACTTTAGAATCTTGAATAGTGATTTCTTGAGAATTTCTTGAATATTATCTGTATTTCTTTAATATTATCTTTATTTCTTGAATGTTACCTTTAAATTATATTTCATAACGAACTTGAGTGAATAACGAACTTAGGGGGATGTCTAGAGCCTTGATTGTCTGAATGTGATACTTGACTGAGTTTGAGTTTGAGGTGAGTATATTGATGACTGTGATGGATGAAAATAGTGTTGATAGAGTTGAATGAACATTTATTCTTAACTTGAAAGGATAGCCTTGCCCTTTGAGTTGCTAGATGATGAGATGAGGTGAGTGTTCTTGCCCGTAGGGGTTAAGTGATGGCAATTTTTGATGAATAGATAGACTTATTAGCATATTGAGTCCTGGGAGGAGTATTGAGCACCGAAAATGAGTAAGAGTGAGCCCCACTCGCACTCATTAACTACATGGTCAGCGTAGCAGAGGATTGGACCGTGAGAATGGATATTTTCTTAGTCCCAAAAGAGTACTTACTATTATCATAAACCCCTGATATACGCCCTTTCACCCCGGCAAGGTACTGGGCAGATGCTGCAATGACATCACTTCGTTATACCATCACCGGCTCATAGGTGATGGGTGTAGGTCCAAGAAATTCCCAAATAGGTTTCATGATGATAGAACTCTGATGTGATGTGATTATTTAATGTTGTGATAGATAGTGCGGTGATAGAGTCCTGTCCTTTACTCTGAGGTGAGGATAAGTGATTGATGAGTCATTGCTATATTGCTCCATTTACTTTAGCCCATTTTACATATAGTACATTCCACGTACTAATGCTCCTTTAGCACTGCATCATTTTATGATGCAGATTCTGTAGACAGATGACTTTAGTAGCCCAATCGTTGAGGTTCAGAGCTTTTCGGATTCCTGATAGTGGTGAGTTCTCCCCTGCACTTGGAGGTTGTTTACTTTTTTTTAGCTTGATAGTCTTTTACTTGATTTTTGGTAGCCATGGCTTATCATGGTACCATCTCAGACAGTAGTATAGAGGCTTTATAGATGTAGATGTTGATAGTTGATGTCGGCGGTTCTTTTCCTCTTTTTTCTTTACATTGAGACTTTCTTTTGATATCATATTTCATCTATGATAGATTGAGTTGATAGCATGAGCCCACAGGTAGATTAGTATTTTTATTATACTATTTTCTTCCACTATTGAATTGACTGAATGAAGACAATGAGACTTGGTGATCCGCTTGGGGACTAGCAATAGTCTCCGATTGCCAGTCACGTCTAGGGTATCCTCCCAGGGCGTGACAGATTGAATGTGACTTATGGTGGGATTTTGTTATAAACACTTACACGATACCTTCAAGCAAAATAATTTTGGTTTGTTCATATGTCACTTAATCTATCATTTCAAATTTATTAGCAAGTTTCGCAAAAGTTTGGTATTAGACCATTTATTGTTACTCCAATCATTATATCACATTATTTTGTACCTTTTTTGAATAGTTATTACAGTTGTAGTCAAGAACCAATAGAAAGTATAATAGAGTTAATTGCAACAGAGCATTAATTATAGGTTAAATTTTCTCAGCACGATATGATACTAAAAGAAAGAAACAATGAAACAAAAGTTGGATATAATGGCTGGCAATGCTAGAAAAGAAAAGAAAAAAAAAGTAAGTGACAAGGAGAGGAAAGTGATAGAAAGTGTTGTAATTTGGCTCGATTGCATAAATATCAATCTTCCTATAATACGGATGTTGAAAGATTGTCTTGTCATCCTGAGGATGTTGAGTTGGAAGACTGGAAATACCTAGTTAAGTATTTTGACAGTGAGAAATTCAAGGTAACTTAATTTATAACCAAAACAAAAAAATACATTTGTTCCTCTACTACTTTATATACTTAGTGCTGGTTGTTATACTGGAAATACAATGTATTTTGACTTAATACAAGCTGTTACAAGAGAAACAGGAAAAATAGAGAAAAACAAATAACTAAGCATTCTTGTGGTACAAGATCATTTGTCGAAGTAGAGGAATCAACGGTAAAAATACTTTTATTCCTCTAATATTCTATATACTTCTCGTTACTTGTGTGTGTATATATATTATTTTTCTTATTTAATTATATTGTAGAGAAATTCTAAATCGGGAGAAAAAGACACACCAGATAAAATTTGGGAGATTCAGTACACACGTAAAAATGCTAACAGAGAATGTGTATGGTCGATCCGCCATCCCAACAGATTCATGTAATTTTATGAAGTCCTTGATTTATTAATTTTTATATATACAATATGTTACTTTTGATATGTACGTGATGTTTTGGTGTAAATGATTACATATTATTATAGGTCCAACTTCAACAAGTTGTCACAGAACAACAATCTGAAGAGGTTGAGCATCCCATGACTAGTGATGAGATTTTAGCATTGGTTCTTGGTGAGAGGTCAGACTATGTTTGTGGTAAAGGATATGGAAAGAAGCCTCCTAAAGAGACTCATCTACAGCAGGCAAACATAGAGGCAAATGTGTCTTCAGCGATGGAAAGTATTCGTCAAAAGATACAAGCTGATATGGATCAGAAGTTGCAAGAAGAACGTGAACAAATGGCTATTGATTTAAAAAGGAAAATGGAAGAATATTTACAAAAAAATTGGAAGAGGAGCGTGAACACATGAAAGTCGAAGTAGACAAGATGATCCAAGAACAAATGGCTGTTATCATGACTAGAATACAATGGATACTTTCTCCACTTCATTTCTTGCATCAACTGCACTACTTCATTTCATCATTAAGTAAAGGCTACAAATGATGATTAACTAGATCTTTTAGAAGTTATGATTTTTCCAATGCAAGATAATTTTTCCAAGGCTACGAATTTCCACTTCACTACTTGATTGGTTTGTTTATTCTAGAAAAAGATCTTTATTATTAAATCTATAAATAATTTTTTATAAAAATGTATAGTAAGGCTTGACCTTTCTTTCAGTTTTTTTTTCCAAATTTGATTAAGCGATCGTGTATTTTTTTATTTTCAGGGACAAGGTTCTTAAGTAATGAGGCTTGATCAAGAAGTAGTTTGAAGATGTTCAACATAAGTTTTTTATTAGATCATATGTATTTGCATGTAATAAAATTTTTTGTTGTTATCAATACAATGATAATGGAAGTACTAGCTATTACGTATGTAGTTGAATTTTCTCGTACTATAAGTATTTGTAATATTTGACTAGAAAATACTTTTTGTTCTAATTTTGTGAAATACTACTAGATGTTTTTAATGGCTATATATTTATTTTAGAGAATTTGATTTATAATACTAAATATTGTCTTTCGTAACGAGAAGGATGGTGCCTTTTGTAATGACATAAAATTTGTCATTGATAGTCAGTTGATTTTACGGCAGAAAAATCGCTACTAATTGATTATGTATAGCAGCAATAAAACGTTGCCACTGAAAGTTGGTTGATTTTATGGTAGATGAAAGTCGGGACAATTGATTATGTAGCAACGACATAAAAATCAACGCTAATAGCTTATACATTTTTTGCAGCAACAGGAGTTGCTACTAATATAAATGTTTAGTAGCGATGGTAAAGTTGTCATAGTTAGTTTGTAAGTTTTTGTGGCAATTGTGTTGCCACTAAATTTCATATTTTAGTAATGGTACTAAAGTTGCTAAAATTAGTTCACAAGTTTTTGTGGCAACTGTGTTGCCACTAAATTTCATATTTTCGTAACAGTACTAAAGTTGCCATAATTAGTTCACACATTTTCGTGGCAATTATGTAGTCACTAAAGGTCATATTTTAGTAGCGATTTGAAAAATATTTGTGTTGTAAATTATTTTCTTGTGGCGTATTGTTTTCAAAGTTGTAACGAATTGTGTCGCCACAAATTATAGTTTTTTGTGACGATATTTTTTGTCATCACAAATAACCATTAGTTATGGAACTATTACCAACGAAATAGTTGTCGCTGCTATAGGCCATTAGTGACAATTTTTTAGCCTTTGGTAGCGACTTTCACCGCCACAATAAGTCTTATTTCTTGTTTATGAGCTTGAAATCCTTGAAATTTGAATGAAATATTAGGTTAAGTCTTGGAGAGGTTTTTGAGAGGCTCTTGAGTAATATAGAGTTGAAAAATGACTAAGTATGAGTGTTTTTACGCATAAATGGGCATGGAGCTATGATCCCAATGTCCTTGGCCGACACAAAAAAAATTAAGGAAAAACTTGTACTGGTCCGTGTCTAGTCAGCGACGCGGACCAAACGCGCACCAAAAATTATACTGCTCCGCGACCCTGGCGCATCGCCTCCAGGCGCGGATGCTCTCTGAAAATCATAAATTAATGAAATTTATTTTTTGTTATGGGTCCTCTAATATCCAGATTATACCCATTCCCCACTCAATTTTGTCCCCTGATCGAGAATATGAAGTTGGATTTTCGATATCACTCACAGATTGTGAGATATATGAAATTTACGATTATGAGCATTTTGAAGCATAATTTGGGGTGTTTCACCCACCTTAAGCACCATTCAGTGCTAAGTCAAGTCCCGCGGAATACTTTAAAACATAATCATAATCATACATTCGGAAGCTTTAAAACATAATATCATCATATTAAGAGTAGCTCATTTAACTTAGATATCTCTTCGTGTGAGAATTGCCCTTTCATAAGAGGGTTCATCTTTGGTGAGAATTGTCCTTTGTCCTTTTTTTATAATATCATAAAAAGGGCTTCATAAAATACTTTATTAACTTTCATAAAGTTCCCATAAACTTTTCATAATCATTTTATCGAAGGCCCTTATCATTCATAGTCATACTTCAATAGAAAACTTAACTTAAAACTTGGTGGATCAATGAATGAAAGCTTAAAATCATCCAATTCGAAAGAGTGATGCACACATATAGTAAAACTCATCAATTTAAATCATTCTCAAAATCACCCACTATAATCATTCAAAACCTTAGATAGAATAACAAGTAATTTATTTTGTAAATCATCTATTTCATAACATATCATAACATTGCACTTTATATAGCTCAAATTACTGAAAATACATCATGTATCAATATTTAAAGAGAGTTTTTGCAACTAATAAGATTCCATAACTTGAATACTAAATACATTAAGGATTACACTTGAGCTTTGTGGCCGGAAGGAACCCACAAATCAAACTCAAATACCTTGATTAAGAGCCTAACAGAGAAATTCGAAGTTTGAAGAAGAAGATTTGAAAACCCTAACTTGCCTTCCTTGCCTTAAGAGAAAGTGACTTAGGAAATTTTGAGAGAGTTTGGAAATAGGAGAGAATGAGTGAGTTAGGGGTAACATCAAGGAAAAATAGGCATAATATTGGGAGAATATTATTGTAAATGGTTAATAATGTCAAGTAATCCTCATTTCATGTGTTACACCAAAGTTATAGGCCGAAGAATTCATTAAAGAAAAAGTTCAAGTTTGAGAGTTCATCGTGAAGGAATATGTTAAATGATCTCACTTATCATCTAACTTTGAATGAATATATCTCCTAATATAAAAGGAGTTAGAGGGCCTATAACCTATCAAATGAAAAATATTTGTGTCTAGTTTCTAGCAAAATCAAATCGCTCGTCAATATGATTTCGAAGTATGAAGTTATGCATATTCTAGGACATAGCAGATGGGGCTTTGTGTTGTAATGGTTACTTTACTAATAAAAGTGATGGTCAACGGAAAAAAGAGGAAGAAGGTTTTAATTGGCAAAATGATGAATAAGAGCTCCATATGATAAATGAACAAGGACATAAATGTTATTCCATCGAAAAGAATTACCTATGAAATTAAAGTGGTAGAAGAAAAAAGAGTTTGGTAAATATATTTTAAAAGAGGAGGAGGAAATTAACCAATCGTTCCTCACTAGCCGCGAGCATCTTCCTTCCCATAGATGCAACCAGTGAGAATCATGAAGAGATCAATAACCATTCCTTCAGCCCCATCAACCCCACCATCCCCGCAATCTCTCCCTTCCAAGACTACAACTTTGAGAACCCTTTCTTCCAAGAAACCAAGAAATATTCTAACAAATCCAATCCCAATAACAACATTAGCAGAAGAAGGCCCCAAATGGGTACCCCTCAATTTATCAAGATCAGAACTCTACTTGCCCCTCACCTTCCCAACAGGCCAAACTTTCAGGTGGAAACAAACTGGGCCCATCCAGTATACTGGTGTTGTTGGTAGGTCCCACTTGGTCTCACTGAAGCAGCTTGACAATGGTGATGTTGGGTACCATTTCCATTGCACTACCTCTGAGTCTGCTAGGGACGCCCTTCTTGATTTTCTGAACGTGGGTATTTCCTTAACTGAGGTTTGGGAGAGTTTTAAGGCTTCTGATACAAAATTTGCTGAATTGGCTATCCATTTGGGGGGTGCTAGAGTCCTAAGGCAAGACCCTCTTGAGTGTCTCATTCAGTTTATTTGCTCATCTAATAACAATATCAAGAGAATTACCATGATGGTTGATTTCATTTCATCATTGGGGAATTATGTGGGAGCTGTTGGAGGTTTCAAGTTTTATGAGTTCCCTTCACTGGAAAGGTTGGGAATGGTTTCTGAACAAGAGCTAAGAGCTGCAGGTTTTGGTTACAGGTATGCCTTTTCTCAATCATGTTGGTTTAGGTTCTTGTGCCAGCCCATCAGGTACCACACAACTCTGTCCACAAGTCAGACAGATGGAAAGAGATCATAGTGAGCGTTTAGATGTGAAATTTGGAGAAGTAGTTTCTGGAGAAAAGTTGAAAATGGTGTTTGGAAATTGGAGTTGTGCTTGGACATGAATATAAATTGAACTTGTTTCCGAATTCTTGTGAGTGATTCAAAGTGGGAATTGTAAAGAAAAAAGAAGCTTTTTGGAGTTTTTCAAATTCTGGGAAATTGTAACGATTCTATTTCCAAACAGTCTCCCAGAATATTATTCCAGAAAAAGTGAAAAATATCCATGGCCAAATGGGCACTTTAGTATTTTTGTCTCCGATGGGAGTTGAATCTGAAACCTCATGGTTCTTAACACACTTTATTGACCAGTAGCCCACACCTTTAGTTGCAAATAAGGCCTTATGTCTTTCTTTTGGGGATGTACAAAATTATTTGTCTAGAAGGGGTGTTGCTGGTGTATGGAACTGCATTGAAATTGATGGGCTTTATCTCAAACGAAATTGATGTGACAATGTCTTCCTGAAATCCATCAAATATCATTAAGTTTGCTTTTTTCCCTCTATTTTAGTTTCGAACTCTCACTAAAGAAGTGAATGTATGTCAGATACTAAAAAATTTGCTTGGTTAACAATTTGGTGATTAATGACTTCCAAAGCTTTTTAAAGTGGTACCAAATGACAGATGATGCAATATATCCTATATCTTCAACTTTTAGGTTGTTTTCATCTTTCCTTTTTCCTTGCATTTTCACTTGGGCCAATTTTGACAGGAATTATGAGTATTTTGTGTATAGACACTTTTAACTTTCTAGTGATAGTTGAACTGATGTCAAGTTGTAGTTATATTGAATGGCTCACTCCATAATGCTCCTGATATTGTATTGAATGAGCAGGGCTAAATATATAGTTGGTACCGTGGAAGCACTGAAATCAAAGCCTGGCGGAGGTACGGAGTGGCTTGCTGCACTTCGCAAAGTAGATCTGCCTGAGGCCATTGTTTCGCTGTGCTCTCTACCAGGTGTTGGTCCTAAGGTCGCAGCATGTATTGCTCTCTTCTCCCTAGATCAGCACCATGCTATTCCTGTTGATACTCATGTGTGGAAGGTTAGCTTTCAAGGGCGCTATATTTTCTTGTTGCATAAGAGATCACATCTTTTGACATATTCATTTTCATTTGATTCCATACTAGATATGAGATATGCTCTCTCTTCTATAAATACTTCAAAATAAGATAAACCTGAAGAATATTATTATTGTTGTTGTAATAGTAGCTGTTGTTCCTTTCTTGTTTGATATGTTCTTGGGACCTCTGTTTTGTTACGAGAAGGGTGTGTAGATGGGACTAATGAGTTCTTTTTTAAAAAATAAAAGGGGCAGTGTGTGTGTGTGGAGGACTGAAGAAACGACAAGGAGAGTTGAAATGTATCAAAACATTTTAACAGATTGTTGGTGTGAATAATAATTTATGGATGAAGGGTTGTGCAGCTTATGGATTCTTTCACTTAACTGTGGAAATCTCTATCCTAGGTGCTGTTATGCTCCTCATGTCATTTATATCTATTCCCATTCCTAGTCTGGGTGCATCTTTTTACCGCTATTATTGTGAGACATAATATGTTAAGAAACTAAATGTATGTAATCTCTGCCAACTTAAGTTTTTATATGAGATGATCACACAATTTTAACATGGTATTAGAGGCACAACCATCGATTCTTGTTGTTGCATTCTCAATAGTAGGATGAAGAGGGAGAGGATGATCGGACCCGATGAGATTCCGGTAGACTTCTGGAAGAACATGGTCAAGGATGGAATTTAGTGGTTGACTAGACTGTTCAATGCTATTATAAAGACTGCTAAGATGCCTGACGAATGGAGGAGGAGTACAATGGTTCCATTATACAAGAATAAGGGAGATATTCAAAACTGTAACAATTACAGGGGTAT
>JAOTQR010000007.1:8269701-8283685 GCA_025774065.1 Solanum ossicruentum | reverse complement strand
CTCACTCGGAATAACTTTGCAATTCTTACATAAGCTTCTATCGCCCTTACGAAGAAGTAGGTAGTCAATCTGAGTCTATATTAATCATAGTTATTCAGTATAAAAAATGTTTGTATAAGTAGCAGTCTGAATTAATGTCACCCTAACATACCAAGTTTGTGATGGAATGCCAGCAAGCGTTCGAAATGAGACCCAATATCGGCCAATGCTTTGTCCATTAACCCAAGCCTCACCTTTTCCCATGGAGCCAAGGTTTAATGCAACAGGATCATCACCCTTGGGTGCATCAAAAACTGACTGGTAAATTGCAATCAATCAATACATCATAGGTCGAGTAAAATAACAAATATATTGGAATATATAAAGTGCATATTTGATTGCTGAGGATCTGTAAGTCTCTTAAACAAGCAGCACTACATGATATAGAAAAAAGGTCTTCAGAAACGATCCATGACTTACCTTGTACCATGTGAGTGGTTGAGAAGAACCTAAGCTGCTCCAATTAGCCCTCTTTGATTCTTCTAATGAGTAAATTTGTATCTTCTCCCCCAATAGTCCAACCTTAAGAAAATGTTTTATACTGATGTAAGCTTAATTATAATTGCCTCAATTGTCAAAGAATTATGGTTGTTAGGTTTGTTATTCTCAGCCTTAAAAATGCTCTACCAAAGAATGGTCTGTAGCTGATAGATTAATGTGGCAGAAAAAGGTTAAATGCTAAATAGTTTTTGGCCAACTTATTGGTGGTGGTTTATACATTTTATGGCATGAGCAAAGCATCAATGACTAAACAAAGAAAAAAATTGGGTTGTCTTTTTGCAGACAATTACCTGATAACCCCATGAGAAATTGGTGATATTTTTGGCCTCTTTGCTGTCTTGAATAATTACTGACTCTACACCAAGAGCCCTGCGTTCAAGAAATGATCCCGAATCCTGCGTTAAGGATAAAAACATTTTATTTTTATAATCTCTTGCTGCTATATGCACTTCCTCTTTTGCTAACATCATGATGAGAAATTTACAATGTTTTCGCTAATGGGTGATGTATTATTAGTTGCAACCCAGCAAAACCAACAGAGGAAAAAGTACAAACCGGTAATCCAACAGTTGCACTTAGTAATGAGATGTTGTTTGTCCCTTTATTCAGAGAAACAGTGCCCTCTAATGTAAATGCTGTATTTCTGAACCGTCCATGTGAAGAACCTACAGAACTCGACAATTAGAACACTTTAAGAGGTTTTGTAAATTGATGATTTGAGCTGCACATAGTGTTGATTTGTGCTTTGCATAGATGCATCTATGCAACCTTCTTTCTGGCATCCTGTCGGTCTATAACTTGGGATTAGAAACACTAAGAAATTAAACCTATGGGTTCTTTTTGGAAGCAGAAGCATTTTTTTCTGCACTATCAAACCATCAATACATTCATTAGCTCCACTTCCATTAACAGAGTATAAAGTCTGGAAATCTAATAACTCTTGTAACAAGTGGTACAGCTGAAATCTCAAAAGTTCCAAATTTGCATTAGGGAGTATGGTGTTTGTGTCTGTCTGCATGTGTATCTCTTTTTCTCATTATCATTTACTCCTATAAAGAATAGTTTATAACAGTTAATTGTTCACTGCTGCTCTTTTTTCATTTTTATTTCCTGATAATATTCTGTGAGAGGAGTGCATATCAGCTAAGTTGCTCGGACTCTCCAAAAATGTTGCCACACCCATGTCGGATCCTTTAAAAATACACTTTTTTTTGGAGGATCCGATATGCATTCGTCAACATTTTTGATGAGTCCGAGCAACATAGCGTATCAGGGCCAGGGGTGCATAATGGTATCTTTTCACACGTGTAGGACAAGTATTTGCCCCTTGTTACATTATTTCAAACTTGGAACAAACCCCAAAATATTTCATATTTGAAACTGCATGATGCAATTTATATTTGTATATTTCATCCACGGTTAAATGCTTACCTACATGTTCTCCATTCACAAAGGCATGTAAAACATGGCCTAAGGACTTCACACTTAGTGTAGACTGCTGTTCCATCGAATCCTGCTGGATACTGTCGTGGATTTCACACATATTAGTAAAAGGCAGCTCCTAGAATGCAGTTACTATTTTGTTTATATCATACTGTGCCACTAAAATTTAGCTGAAAGATGTCCTTCAATCCTGGTTTTATTGATATCAATATTATTTCTTTATTCTTCTGAGTTGAGTCGTGTGTGTAGGATCTCTTGAATTTACCTGGAAGTATACCAAAGATAATCGGATACATCCTTTGTAGTATTCATGTGCTCCAGTAATACGTCTGATCTCAGCGAAGTATCATCAAATTGTGGAATAACCTCTTCAAATTGCTCCCATTTCTCAGCCGCATCAAACTTAATGGCTGGTATTGCTGTTCTTGTAGTGAATTGTGTGCTTACCTATTACAGATGAACATGCGGACACTTAGTGTCTTCTGATTTTAAACCAAATCTTAGCTCTTCTCTAAATTAGGGATAAGGAGATGATTTCTCATCTCTATATTACTGAACTGTGCTTTGGCCTTCTCTCAATCATTAATGGAAGCCGTTTGGGAGTAGATCTGAAAAGGTTAACTATATGTAGAATTGAGAGAAACCTTTCTCAAGTATGTCAGAATTTACCTTTGCCGTATTGAAGGCTACCATCTTGCAATCAGGTAAGATACTTATAGATTGCCGAGGTAATTCATATGAAGAATTCTGAAATTGCACTACTACACTTTTTCTGCTGTCTATGTTGACTAGAAATGCTGCACAAGCTCCGGAATCTCCACTGAATACATAAGCCTGATTGGTGTATTGCTTGTAAGCTTTCAGATTGAAATTATTTTTGTAAGAAAGAGAGAAAAGTTGGGCCTTGAGACGAGGGTTACTCATGAACTCAGTGGACAATTTACCTCTTGTTGTTCACCTAATGACTGCATGGAAGGGAATACAGAAAGTATGGTCTCTGAGCATAACTTCACCGCTTCATGTAACTCTTTCAGATGTCCCCATTTTGGTTGTCTAATTAAACCTGTCGTAGACTTCTCAGTCAGAGCTAGTGAAAAAAACTGGAAGCATGAGTAAAACTTGAAGGATTGCTTACCGTACTCATCTAATGGAGCTTGGTCATAGTAACTTGTTATCATATATTCTGCCGCAGTCCTTCCAAAATTGGTTCCTCCATGATACTGATAATGGAGCCCGAGAACCTTGTTAGAGGATGGATATAAAGCTGCTAAAATGTGATACACCGAACTTGGTACTGAAGTATGTTGTTGTGAGGTAAGTTCTTTCCCTTGTTATATTTGATGATACTTTTTTTTGGGGTGAAAACTGTTGTCGATTAGATTGAATGCATTTTTGTTTGTGAATGTCAAATTTACCATGTAATAGTTGATGAAGGTTCCATTCTTCCTTGCAATGAAGAGAGCAACATGATATGCCATGTCTTGTGCTGATCTGAGTGTTGCATTTTGACCATACACTTGATAGCTTGTAAAACACACACACCAAAAATGAAAATCTTGTAGCAATTTCAAGTGTTACAAACATAAAAAGAGTAAAATAAGCTTACAAGCTAGTCCAGTTCTCTGTCCAGATTGACGGCTTGTTTGGTGAATTAGGCCCTTTAAATGTTTCTCCACATCTCAACCCATTGCATGAATTGATCTAGGAGAATCCTCTTTCAGGAAATGAAATAAATAAAAGCAGTCAAAAGTGAAGTAACTTACAACAGGATCAGGAGCATCATCTTGCTTGCACATACACCATGGAACACCAGTTTGAAGTCCAACAGCCATCTCTGCTGCCCATTCCACGTAAGGAGGACCGGCTTCTCCGAATGCTTTTTCTACGTTTTGATATTCATTCTCAATCTGCATCTATTCCAAAAGTTATATCATCTAAAAGATAACTAAACGTGAAATTAATGTGGATAATTCACCTGCGAGAGAATGATCGGACCTCCTTGTGAAGCATATAGTCCTTGTGATTTCATTAGGTTCACTATTTTTGTGCTGAAATTTTGCATGTAAAACTGTCGATATGTCAGTATCGACGAGCTATTGGAATGGGAGGAAGAAATTCTTAAACATGGAAATTACCTTAAACGGTTCATTATTGGAGCGGAAAACAATGCCAGGGACATCATGTAACCAAAAAGGAAAACCTCTATGTAGAAAAGATCAATGTATTTTAGTCAATTTGATTGAGGTGCAAATTATTATAAAAACATAAATATACTAGATTAAGAAAATATTTATCAATGCATGATGCACTTTTAACACAAGTGCACATTTATTATACTATTGCTATAAATAGTAATAAATAAAAAGTATAACTAAAATCAGTGATTATTTATTAAAAATTAATTTTTTCCATGTTAAAATTACCCGTAATTCCATTCACCCTCGATATAGGGCCCAATGCGAAGGCAAGCATAGAGACCTTGTGCTTGAATTTCCTTTATAAATGCTACTATGTTGCGTCTTCCACTAAAATCATACTGATATCATATTTATTTAGAATAAAAAAGTAATTTAGTGCATAAAACAAAAAATTTGAAGAAGAATATTAATAACAATATTTTGTTCAATACCTGTCCCGGTTGGGATTCGTGAATGTTCCAAAATACATAGGTCTCAATCACATCTATTCCACCTTGTTTAGCTTTCGATATTAAAGACGGCCACATCTATAAGAAATAAAATATTGGTTAGAGAGGAGAGATCAAAATGGTCTTTGTTCAAGCCAAAAGCTAAGGGATCCATTTATTTTGAGATAAATTATTCATGCATAAGTAATGTAGAAATTAGTAATATGTGATTGTAGTACATATATTATTTCTTGTAAATATTTAGTTGATGTATTATAAAATTTAAAATATTTATTTTATTTTTGAAAAAAAAAATACCATTCTACTCTTGAAGATTTAGCTCTTTTAGATTTGTGAGACTCATGATTCTGATTTATTTAATGAAATAGTATTGAGTAGTTAGAGATTAGTATGGGGATTGTTCTTACTACAACAACAACAACAACAACAACAACATACCCAGTAATATTCCACAAGTGGGGAGGGATTGTTCTTACTAAACTTTTTTTTTTGATATAATTATCTTCTTCATATTTCACTAATAAAATTAAACATGAACAGGTAACATGTTGATTGATGTATTCTTTTATGGATAGTAGAGCAGACAAAAGAAAGTTTAAAGAAGCAAGATAAAATATAATTTAGATGGCATTTCCAATTAGGGTCTCCTAACCTACTATTTTTAAAAGTCCTACAGACAGGTGGTTTCCTCACCTACATGTTTTATATTAATCCCACTACGCACATGCCTACAAATTATAATTGTCTTCCTCAAAACAGAATCTTTACTTTGGGTTTTTATCCTCTTAACTTTTTTAGTTTTCTGTTTTTGGAACTCATGGAAATGCAACTACTATTTATATGCAATAATTTATAAATTATAAAAGAAATATAGATTGTAGTATTAGATAAATGCAATACAACGAGCTTAAAGCAATTCCTAACTTTCATTATAGAATATCACTATTTGTACAATAACAACAATAATATATCCAGTGGAATCCCATAAGTGGAATGTGGGGAGCATACCACTGCTTCTATTAACTCAACTAACCTAACTTTCTTATAAATTAATTAAGGGGTTATTTGGTATGAAGGATAATACCAAATATTTTCGGGATTAAATTATAGTACCACTCAATTTATTATTTGGTTGACAAGTTCAGAATAATTTATCTCGAGATTAATAATTAGTACTGTGATAAGTTATTCCTCCCCTTGGTGGTATAATAATCATGAGAGAACTTATTCCGAGATAAAGTAGGTAATGATAAAAATATCCTTTTAAATTCTTTTTATACACTTTTCACATTCATTAAGAGTATTTTTATAAATAAAGGATTTATTCTTAAAGTTTATATAATGTAACGGAGCTTAATATGTATATATTATATGATTACTGTTTTTTGTTGTAATAGATATTATATTTTCTTCAAAATTTCAAATCACTTATTTTAAAAAGGTTATCCATAAATATTCCTCAAATGATTTGATAGTATAAAAAATTATTTATGGTAATAATGTGTACAATTTAAAGTATTACAAGTAAATACACATTTAAATATGCCCACACAATTCAAGTTAGGTAAGCAAATAGCGTATAGATATTTTTATACGCTCAATTTGTGCAAATTAACTACTTAAACGTGAAATAACAGGCGTAAACTCTACCGGAAACGTTCCATCAAATATCTTTTTTTTACGGTAATTTGACGAAATGTTCATCGAAATTCGGTATCTTTTTCTAAAAAAATAATAATTTTCTCTTCCAAATTTATATTACTTTACTTTCTTATTCGATCTAAAAAAGACATGTGCCAAAAGTAGACCTTTTTATTTAAAAAAAGGTTGTTAAGTTTGGCAACATTGCAAAGCTTGAATTCGTGCTGAATCAAATAATGTAAGAGAAAAATACATACGTCCGGGGTGCTTCTGGGATAATGAATGGAACCAGAGAATAACATCTTCCTTTCTCCATCTATTATCAACGACCTCCCATCATACGTAACATTTGCAGCGCCGGCCATCACCAAAAACAATGCCGCCACTACCCACCACCACATTTTCATCGTCTCTGACATCACCTGATTTTAATAGGTAATCGAAGCTTAGAAGCAAAAGAGGGAGTGAAACTAAAGAATAACAAAAATGAGTATGAAGAGAGAGAGAGAATTAATGAATTTGCTCAAGAGGCAAGTTAGAAGTGGGCCTATTATATATTCCTTTCACTTTGCTCCCTCTATACATCTTTACTTGTCTTTTATATTATTTGAGAATGTTTAAAAATATTTGTTCATTTTATTGAATTAAAAAACATCTAATTTTAGCTTTATTATTAATTGTATACATATATATTTCAAGACACTATATTCATTATATTCAAAGTACTAAATTACCCCTATACTTTATTACTTTTTAGTATTTTGTTAAGTCAACAAGAAACAAGTAAAAGTAGATGGAGGGAGTATCATTTTATGTTGAGTTGTCCAAAAAGAATTTTATTTTATTATAATTAAAAAAATTATTTTTTTAAATTTTTTTTATCTTTAATAAATTAATTCTTAATAATAACAATAACTTGATCACAATTTTTTTTTTTTTAAAATATCTTAAATATCATAAAATTAAAAAATCCTGATTAAAATAAGAAAAAGCGAGTATATCAATCATGTGAAGTACTCTCCATCTAAGTATATGTCCCTTTCTCAACTTTTATACTTCAATTAAAAGTTAAAATTCTTTTTAAATGAAACTAGGTGGATGAAGAAAGAGAGGTGGTACAAAAAGACCATAATGATAATTCCGTGGAACGCATGTGTAGGGAAATTTCATGATCCAACTACTACTCCCCAAGTCTAAAATTGATGATTAAGACACTTTTCAATTATTATATTCAAAATTTTAATACTTCACTTCATTGTTTATTTAAATTTTATTTTGTTGTTAGGCTTCGATTTTGTCTTATTTTTCCTTTTTGCCAATCGCAATAATAATAAAAGATTTTACTTTTTCAAGTTTTAATAATTGAATTTTTAAGTCTTCTTTTATTTAAAATATAAGTTAATTATTCAATGGTTAATAGAGGTGTTAAATTTTTCTTTTTCCATTTTCATCCTTTATTTACATTTTTGAAGTGATAAGTTCAACCGAGTCAATTGCTCATGCTTATGATTTTAGTTTGAATTGTTTCAGTTTTTAAGAATAGTTTGAGAATAACTATAAAAGTAAAAGTGAAAATTGATGTTTGATTTTATGTCCTAATTTTTGGGAAACTTATATAAATATAATATATTAAGAAAATATTACCATTTGTAAGAATAACAAATTTTTTTCGCTATACACACTTTTATTATATTTATAATACAATTTTAATACATATTACAAAGAATTATTTATAAAACATATATGATATAAGTTTTATCGATAGATAATACACTGATCACACACTTTAATACACTTATAATATATTGTGTTAATTTCTCACCAAATAATCATAATATATTATAAAACACTTATACATATATTTATATTGTATACATAATTCATTTTTAATATAAATATAAATTTATCATGATATTGCTATAAATAATTAAAATCGGTAACTATTTATCAAAAAGTGCTTGCCTCTCTAATTTTTTCTAGTTTTCTTTTGAATAAATATAAAGAACTTTTGAAATCCAAATTTTTTTCTTAGAAAAAGAAAATCTTAGCAGTCACTCTCCACTAACAAGACAATTGTCACATGAAACCATTATATTTTTGTTTTGTTGTAAAGCCTGACATTGGTAGTGTTGGTCAATCGATTGCTACAAAGGACTACCGCCAACACAATTTAAAATTCTTCCTCCGCTTTGGGTTTGTTTGATTTGGTTCTAACTTTTTTCTCTTTTCTCTTGATTTTATTCGTCTTTTCTAATTTCAAATTTTCAGGTATAAACTTTATTAATGATCATCTTGCTTTGAATTTTCCGCCTAAAAATTATTTTTTAAAGTTTGTGTCATAATAACTATTTTTTATTTTTAACTATAAGTATCAAATTTGAATCTTTTTAAATATGAAGTTGCTTTTAATAGGAAGTATTGTGAGATTTTCTAGCGTAAATCAAAATTTAGCCGAATTAGAATACCAAACTCAATAACAAATAGTTGTTTTTGAGACTTTTTTGTTGTTGCGGCAGAAGTTTATGAAAAAGAACAAGATAGGAAGTGTAACTCGTACGTGAGCAACATTAGTTTTGGAACTATATAGAGTAGCATTTGTTTCTTTGATAGTAGAGTTGAATTTTCCAAAGCTTCCTACTTTCGAACGCATCACTCACTGAAATTTGACCTTTTCGTCTACAAAATAATTCAACTTGTAATTATATAAATGTACACATACGTAATAATGAATGTATCTATACCTAATCTTAATTAATTCCTTAAATCTTCAAAGACTTTTGAGTAATATTTGCCACCATGATCAGTTTGAAGAGTCTTTATGACCCTTCCAGATTCCTTTTCTACATTAGCCTTGAATCTTTTAAATGCTCCAAAGGCTTTTGATTTTTCCTGTAAAAAATACACTAAAGTTCTCTTGGAATAATCATCTGTAAAGGTAATGAAATATCGTTTACCACCGTTAGAAATTGGGTTGATTAGGCCACAAGTTTATGAATGCACCAACTTCAAAATACCATTTGCTCTCTATGAATTCCTTTTTGAAAATTGAAAATGATGATGTTTGCCAACAATATGTTCTTCACAAACTTGAGAAGGGGTGATGATTTCTGAAAGACTTATCTCCATCTTTTTTCGTTCAAGAATTTTTAATCCACCAAAACCTAAGTGACCATATCTAAAATTACAACCATGAAGGAAAAAGACTAGGTACTCTCAATATTCAAGGGAAATAACTTCTTTGAATTCATTTTCACAACAACAATAGCTCCTCTAATAGGACTATAAATCTTACAAACATCCTTCCTCATGAAGATAAAATATCCTTTCTCTTGTAATTGTTCAACACTTATTCTTTAAAACAGGAATGTAAAGCACATTTAACATTGCTTCTTAAAAATCATTCTTGGTTTTAATTTTAATATCACCTTTTCCCATTGCATCCACAGTAGAACAATCACCAAAAGTAACTTTAGAGTGAAAAGCTTCAGTTAAAGAAGAAAAACAAGACTTACTCCCACTCATGTGATTACGACATCCTATGTCCAGATACCAAACATTTTACATTGATTTTTTTTACTTCTATTGTCATCAACAAGGTCTCAGTTTCATTGCTTTCGACAAAATTTGATTTCTCATCCTTGTCACTAGGTAAGCCTAGTGTAACAATCAGACTGATAGTGATCAAATTTATGACACCGATAACATTCAACTAATGATTTGTCAAAATTCTTCTCCCTGCCTTTGTTGCTATCATTGGTTCTAAAATTTCTGTCACTGTCTTTGTTTCCTCTATCTCCTCTCCCTCTTCCTCTTCCTCTACCTATACCCCTTCCTCTAGAATTAGAGGGAATAAAATTAGAAGCCTTCAAGTTCTGCTCCTCAGAAGTTGAACTGCAGTTCATCTTTTGTTCATGCACTAACAGGGAGCTTTGTAATTCATCCAGAAATAACTCATCTATGTCTTTCGATTCCTCAATGAAGCACACGACATAATCATACTATAGTGTCAAAAAGTGTAATATTTTCTCAACAATTGTGACGTCGTTCATCTTCTCGCCATGGAATCACATTTTGTTTCTGATCTCCATTGTTCTGGCATAGTAACTTGTTACAAACTCTCATTCCTTCATCTGTAATATCTCGAAGTCCCTTCTGATGGCTTGAAGTTATCCATGCTTTACTCTAACAGTACCTTGATATTTTTTCTTTATCGAATTCCAAATATCCTTAGAAGTTTTTTTTGCAAAGAATATTTTCTAGAATGGGACGTTCGATAGCTTGAAAGAGATAATTCTTTGCTGTCAAATCTTTCAACTTTCTTACTTCAAACTCCACCTTCTGCGCATTCGTTAAGGGTTCACCTTCCACCAGAGCTCTGATTCCATCCTCGACAATTCGCCAATACTCCTTTGACCGTAAGAAATTCTTCATTAGCATACTCCAATGGTCATAGTGACCATCAAAACACAAAATAGCTGCTTGAACATAAGTGCTTTCTGAAGCCATAAACTAACAATATTTTTCTTTGATTTCGTTCGTGGTTGGATCTTAATGGCGCTGACACCACTGATAGAAAAAAATAAAATTGAGAAATATGTATTTGTACATTACAAATGTTTAAACTAAAATTTAAGAACTATCACAAAACTAGGACAAACAAAACAATCTACTTTTTATTTCACTAATAAAACCAACAACATCAACCAGCAAAGACTTGTGAATTCCTAGACAAAGATCATCACTGAACTTCTTACTTGAAAGGACAATGGTGCATTGCCTCTTCCCTACACAAGCCCGCACAATTTTCGTATTTATAAGTAACATATAACATAAAAAAATATCAAACATTTTAAAAGGGAGTAGTTATTTTAAGTTGTTGTACTAACTACCTTATTTTTCAAGTCACAAGTTATGGATGGTTAAATATTTTGTTTATAATTATTTGATAGTGTAAAATATCGTCAGCATATAAAAGTTAAATTTAGCATAATTATTACCTGATAACCCCATAAAAAATCAATAAAATTTTTGTCAGCTTGATTTATCACGGAACGTAAACCTAGAGACCTACGCTCATGAAATGCAACTGAATTCTCCATATATAGTAAAATAAGAGTTATCTATTTCTGGTTTGATGGATGCTTATTGTTGGTGAAAAATTACAATAATAATACAAAATTACAATTGAAAAATAAAAATAAAGAATAAAATTTTTTAGATTGAGGCACGAATATCTCGCTTTCTTTAAGGAGATTTAAGCTCACTACAGTAAAATATATACTTTCACCAGTCCAGCAGTAATCTTGTTGACTTGTCCCCTCCAAGATACAACAACCTTTTTTCCCACAAAATGTGTAACTCAACAACTTTGGACAAGAGTTGAGTATTAAGGTCCACACGAATAATTACACGTTCCTTCAACTAATAAAACTCTCAAAATATTTTATAAACTAATTTTTAACTTTGCAATGTACCTCTCTATTTTTTTTTCTGATTTTCTGTACTTCTAGAGGAACAAATTACTCCTTTATATAAGAGTAATTTTGGTAAGTGAGCAATTTATTTGTCAAAAATAAATAACTTTTGACGAGTAAGAATAAGAATTGTCTTTTGCCTACTCTTGAAAAAAATAATTTTGAGTTGTGCAGCCTCAACTTCGGACAAAGTAAATTCCTTGAACAAATATATAGAATTTTCTTTTTTAAAAAGACAATTCTCATGTGGGGTCCAAGATATATAATATTAAAAAATGTAACAACACTTATACTTGCAAATCTTTTTTCGAATGTAAGATCAGATCTAAAAACTGGAATGTGAAAAATATAGTGCTTATGCAATAGATAGTAGTTAATAACAAATAACATATCTGTATTTAAACTAGTAAAACTCAAAAATAATATGACAATTAACGGTCCAAATTTAAAAATGAACGTACCAGTCAAGTTGATAAATGCATATGTAAATAAAAAGCAACAGTTTGATTTTAGGCAAACAACACAAATTATATTAGTTTAGGGCTTAGTTATGTCTCTTCCTGTGAATTTTCAATTATTATTCGTGCCAAATTTTAATATCCAAATACATTTATATGAGTTAAAATTATGTATAACTTGTTCAGGTACTTTATTTTCAAGTGGATTAGTACATAACTGGGATACTATGTCTCTTTCGCTTGCCTAGTGTCTCTCTAGATGTATCTATATTTTAAGAGTACTGGATAACAAAAATACATGCATAATTTAACTTGAAATTTGATATAAAATTATTAATAAGTGAGACAATATGCAATTATTTCAAACTAGTCTTTAATCTATTTTCAGAGATAGTTTATATTGTATTTTGCATTTTATAGAACCCTTGTACTCTTCTTGTTTTTTAGACGCTCAATTACTAATTGATGCGAGGTAATGAAGTAGGTTCCTGTTTAATTATTTTTTTTATTATGCAGTTGTTTCGCTTTTTTTTTGATAACTTTTAGTTCTTATGATTGTCTTCTGTGGGATAGTCCGTTGCGTAAGGCTCTGGGCTTTTGGCTATGCTTATCTACTGGTCGGTTGAGGTATGTGCCATTACAATTTGAGAGGTCGAGTTGTGATATCAACTTTACTATCTTGCTTTTCGCTCACATAAATTACCTTTTTGAATCTTCAAAATTTGTTTAAACTTGTAAAGACCATATTAATTATAGGGATAAATTGAGATAAGTAATTAAATAATATGAGATAAATATCTTTAGTAAATAATTAATAGATTTCTAATTGGCTTATAGACCTGAGACCTCTGGTTAAGGAAGGAGCAGATCCATACATTGCACCACATCCTTTTGTGGTTATGTTGTGCTAATTATAAGCAAACAATGTGGTGTCTTTTGTATTCTGATTAGGTGTGGCAAAATGGGTAAGTTATTTTGAGTATCTATCCAGATTTACCTATTTTAAATGAGTTGGGTACCCAATCCATTTAAGATGAATAAAAAATGGATAAAACTCATATTTATCCATTTAAAAATGATTAATTTAATAGGTAATATGGGTAAAAGAGACTTATTCATAATGTAAATGAATTTTTTATTAGAAGAAGTTGAAGTGAGTGAGGTAAGTAAATTTTTTTTTAATTTTCTAAAAATTAAATTAAGTTTTTATTGGGAGGGAAAAAAATAATTTTTTAACATTTGAGCGTACGGGTGTAGATCAGTCAGTTCGGTTTATCCATTTTTCATTTTTAAATATGCTAAACAAATAGCAAACCAATAGAATAATTTTTATCAATTTTCGATTTATTGATTTTAAGTTCTTAATGGTTCGGTTTTCAGTTTACTCAATAAGAATGATAATGAGAATTTGCCTTAATAAAAACATATGGAGTATGAAAGAGCAAACTAAATACTAAAATGGGTAACTAATTACTTAAGTACAGTAAAGATTAAAATAGGTAAATTATTGCTATAGTCCCTTATTAGTATTAAATTACTAATATTTAATATTTACGAAGGGATAAACTATTGAATTAGTATACTAATAGCCCAACAGTAAGTATGGATATCGAATCGATAACCCAATGATTTTTTTTTCAAAATCATTAAAAATCTGATAACCTAATAACCCAATAGCATTTTTATCGGTTGGTTTTGTCGGTCTGTTTGATTTTTGCACACCCCTATTTAGGGGTGGGGTTGGAGTTGTACAAAAATTATATATTTCTTTAAAAAATTAT
>JAOTQR010000007.1:8258502-8269601 GCA_025774065.1 Solanum ossicruentum | reverse complement strand
AGCTTGCGTGTGGATGGGGTGGGGGTAAAAAAACAGCAACAACAGCATACCCGAGAATCCCACAATTAGGGTCTGAGGAGGGTAGAATGTACGCAGACCTTACCACTGCCTCGTAGAGGTAGAGAGACTGTTTCCTGAGAATCTTCATCTCAAAAGTCATAAGCAGAATAAACTAGATATGGGAAAAGAAAATGAAAATAAGGGAATAAAAAAGGTGACTAATAAGGAAAACACATGATATTATGTAAATACGATAAAATTAACATATCAAAATGAAAAAAAAATTATTTTTTAATTGAATTTTCTTTTACATTTTATTTTGTGTAGGGGGCCTCGAGGGTGGGGTGGAAGGGTAAGGCGTGAGGAATGAAAAAAGGATTTGTTTTGAAACTTTTAGCATGATCCCTACTATAATATGAGTATCTAAATTTGCTCATATTATTCATTAGATAACTCATTTTTATCCATTTAAAATATGAGTCAAGTTAAATATTTTATCAATTTTTATTTAATTCATATTTGATCGACTCATATCCTACTTGATTCGGTCAGTTGTCAGTAAAATAGAAATTTAACCTTTGTTCTCATCTCTTTCCTTTTCTATGAAAAGAAGGAGGCGGCTATACTCACAAGTTATTTTAATTGCTCACTCAAAAATTAATGAAAATCTTGAAAATGATAAAAAGAAGAAAGAACCTACTGTACCAACCACGTGACAACATATTTATTTTACTTTGAAGTGAAGGTACAACAAATAGTATCACCTTACAACAAATAGTATCACCTTATATGCCAACTACTATAAATTAAAAACCAACATGCTTATTAAGCAAAAGTATAACTCAACAGTTTAGTACATGATCAGTAACATCATTAGCTTTCCTATCTCTATCAATCCTGTCTTCAATTTCAAGGGAAATATATTCTTTTTTTAAACCATGCAGAATTATTGCCACTACAAATTTTCTTTAATAAATATGTAAATTTTTTGAAAAAAATATTTCATGCAATACCCTTACCTCGTTCTGTAAAAATAATTTGTTAGAAACTGAATATATGTGTTGCAAAACAAAAACATTTTATTGACATCCTTTACTTTTTTGTTCGTGTAAAAAAGAATATCATCTTACTTTAAATGAAAACAATATAATTTTAAAATTTCTCTTTTGTCTTTAATGAGCCGTACAAATATTTAAGAATAATTTTAGATTATAAATTTTTTTAAAAAAATTTCTTAAATGTCGTGTCAAGTCAAAAAAAGCCAAGTAAAATGGATGATTTGACATTTTTTCTTTAATAAGTTGTTGTGACATCTCCAAACTAATTTATATTGCACTAGCAAGTCCCCAAGCCAAATCACCCATTATTTTGTATTTTCCAACTTAAAAATATCAAGATGAGGGCTAAAAGCCAAAGCCCCATCATTCTCATTGGGTTTTTCCTAGTTTTTCTACTCTTTTTGGTACTTAGATCATCTTTCTCCCCTTCTTCTGATCAGCAAACTCAATCAGCTGTTCATGAAACTGTTGTAGATAAGCCGTCTTGTCCATCACACACTTGCAACAAGCAAATGCTTTAGTCCACTTCAAATGTGACCCCACAACAAACAATCAGAGAAATCCCAGTTTCCTTAAAAGTTGTTGAGAAGAAATTTCTTGGACTTTGGGTTAGGCCATGACAGCTCTCAGCCATGGCGGAACAAGAGTTTTCCTTGAAGAAGACAAATCATGGATAGACCAAATACAGAGGCAATTACCAAATTTGGAATCCCACCATGTCTCAAGCTGATGAACTCATGCAACTTGGAATGAGTAATGAAGATTGCAAGGAAGTAACACATCCAAGATTCTCCAAATGCCAACTTGCTCTTAAGGGGTTGCCTCAACAAGTATTGGAGATTGATTGGGATGTAATAATGGTGGATGCGCCAACTGGTTGGCGCAAGGATGAGTGCAAATAGGAACAAGCAACATGGAGAAACTCATGTGTTTGTTCATGATGTTGAAGATCAATTTTCAAAGATTTTTCTATTTGGACTTGTATCGAAATTAGAATACCAGATACCGAATGAATAGATGCTTTTGAGAACTTGTATAAAAAAGATTAAGATAAGCAAGTGTGACTCATACAGAGCAACATTAGTTTTGGAACTACATTTATTTCTTTGATGGTAGAATTGAATTTTCCAAAGCAAACGACCTTTTCGTCTACAAAACAATTCAACAACAATGAATGTAATCTATGCCTAACCTTAATTAATTCCTTAAATCTTCCACATTGTTGATCAACAAAGAAAATATAAATCGTGGTCTCATTTACACTGAACATCAACCAGCAAAGACTTGTGAATGCCAGGACAGGGATCACCGCCAAACTTCTTACTTGAAAGAACAATGGTGCATTGCGTCTTCCCTAAACAATCCTGCACAATTCGTATCTATAAGTATCATATAACATCAAAAAAATATCAAATATTTAAAAGAATATAATGTACCTTTTCCACAATGGCTTTAGAGTTGGAGGAGTGGCATATCCCCATGGCATAACCATCACAATCACCAGTTGGATTTCCAAAGCTTGCAAACAAAATCTTGGAAAATTTTCTTCTTTGAGGACAACTAAGGTGCACTTTAGGCCTTCTACCAGGGTGCCTTTCACTAAGATTATGATCCCTCCAAGTGTTCACCGGTGGTGGGCTCGAATCTGTGACATGCGCGCATACTTTGCTGATTGAAATGGTGTCGATGGTGATGTTAAGAGGATTACCTGTTTCCTCCTCAAATAACACCAATACGTTGTCTTTTGGTTTGAGAAATGACCTCGGAACATTGTACCTACACACTTGGAACATTAGTTTTAAGTTTGGTGTAGTACTAACAGTCTACACAATAATACAGATGGCGTAGAGAAAATATATACCAAGTTTGTGTAGGAACGCCTTGAGGAGTGTGAAATGAGAGCCAGTATCGTCCAATACTTTGGCCATTAACCCAAGCTTCACCTTTCCCCATGGACCCAAGATTTAGAGTTACAGGATCATCACCTTCTGGTGCATCGAAAGCGGACTGTCCAATTGCATTGTTGAGTGAAACAAAAAGTATACACTTTGTAGAAAGACGGTGTTTATATTTACCTTGTACCATGTGAGCTGTTTTTTAGAAGAGACTAATCTGCTCCATTGAACATTCTTTGCACCTTCTGATGAGTAAATTTCTAACTTTTCCCCCAACAGTCCAACCTTTAAACATCATGTAATGAAAATAAAATAGGTTTATCCGATAGTGTAAAATCAGTTAAATTCAGCATGATTATTACCCGATAACCCCATGAAAAATCAATGAGATTTTTGTCAGCTTGAACCATCATGGAATGTACACCTAGAGTCCTACGCTCAAGAAATGCTCCTGCATTCTGCATAACAATAAATTTGGATCGGAACTGATAAATAAAGTGCTTATGCTATAGTAGTTAATAACAAATCTATACTTAAAACTCAAACAAACCGGTAAACCAACGACTGCACTCAGAAGTGAGATTTGGTTTGTCCCTTTATTTAGAGGGACCGTGCTTTCTACAGTAAATGATGGCTTTCTAAATCGTCCATGACCATAACCTACAAAAATAACTGGCCAAGTTTAAAAATGATCGTACCAATAAAAAGCAATAGTTTGATTTTAGGCAAACAACACATATTAAATCTAGTTTAGGGCTCAGTTATGTGCCTTCCCGTGAGTTTCAATTACCATTCGTGCCAAATACAGTTACATGGATCAAAATTAGGTGTAATTTGTTCCAGATAGGCAAATACTTTGTTTCAAGTGGATAGACACATTGTCTCTTTCGCTTGCCTAGTGACTTTGTCTATGTATCTATATTTCAAAGTATACTGGATAACAAATAATATGCAATTATTTCAAATTAGTAAATATGATAGAAATATTTGTGTAATTATGTCGATTTTATTATAGAGAAGTGCTCACCCACAAGACGTCCATTGACAAAAACATGCAAAACATGGCCTAATGACTTCACAGTTAGTTTAGCCTGCTGCTCCTCTGAGTCCTGCTCCAAACTATATATCACATAAATTTTGTGTTAAGTGGTCGATTTTGGTTATTTTTCTGCTACTAAGTATTAAAAAGGAGTAGTCTATATTACCTAGCAGTATACCAAAGATAATCAGAGACATCTTTTGTAGTCTTTGTTTGCTCCAACAATGTTTGTGATCTCACTGTGGTTCCATCAAATTGCGGAATAACCTCTTGGAATTGTTCCCATTTCTCAGCTCTATCAAACTTGAACACTGGGCTCGGAGTTCTCGTGTTGAATTGTGTACTCACCTAATATATCACACATGAAAACTGTTCCGTCACTTTGCTGTTATAGGTGAAAAGTAACTGACATTGAAAATGAAACTACCTTGGCTGTATTGAACGCTACGGTTTTGCAGTCAGGCAATATGCTTATAGATTTTGGAGGTAACTGATATGTAGAATTTCGGAATTGCACTGTTACACCTCTTTTATTATGATCTGTGTTCACCAGGAATGCTGAGCATTTAGTTCCTGAATCTCCACCGAATACATAAGCCTGCACGTTTTTCCATTGAAAATAAAAGAAAAGTTAACCTGAATAATTTATGTATACAATTAGAAAAAAAAGTAAACAGTAAACCCGACCAACCATTTCCGTGAAAAACAGGGCTTATGTAATGTATTACCTCCTGTAATGGACCTAAAGTGTGCATGGTGGGAAAAGCAGAAAGTATGTCCTCAGAGCATAACTTCACTGCTGCATGCAATTCCTTCAGATGACCCCATTTTGGTTGTCTCATTAGACCTGCATCACAAATGCTTATTTACGTTCGACAATTCACACAACATCAGATACAATCGATCTGCGAGTACAACAACAACTGGGCTCTAGGGACCTCATATGAAGAGTATTCAACTTAAATTTTAAAAAGTGTTATGATATCTTACCATACTCGTCAAGTGGAGACTGATCATAATAACCTGTAATCATAAATTCTGCAGCACTTCTGCCAAAATTTGTGCCTCCATGATACTGCTCATGACAAAAATTATCGACTATTTATGACTAACAAAATTAATGTTGTGATGATGAAAATTTACCATGTAATAGTTTATGTAGGTCCCGTTCTTCCTGGCGATAAAGAGAGCAACATGATAGGCAATGTCTTGTGGTGATCTGTATATGTAGGTCTCATTTTCCCCGTACACTTGAATGCTACAAATAAGTAACTTATATTACTATTCAAAATACCGACTTTATTAATAATTTAGGCAATTCTTACAAGCTAGTCCAGTTCTCTGTCCAGATTGAAGGCTTATTTGGTGAATTGGGCCCTTTAAATGTTTCTCCACATCTCAACCCATTGCATGTGTTAATCTGCGCACAACATATTTTGAATTAGTGGTGCAAAATGTGAGACTAATTCACAGACTTACAACTCTTATGTGGCACATACAACGGGATCAGGAGCATCATCTTGTTTACACATGATCCAAGGTACCCCAGTCTCAAGTCCCACAGCCATTTTTGCTGCCCAACGAACATAACGGGGTCCTTTCTCTCTGAACGATCTCTCTTTATTTCCATATTCATTCTCAATCTGCAGTGTAACATCAAAAAATCAAATTAACAACTACTCTTTTCTTGGCAACAATGCTATCGATATTATTTAACCTGCGACAGTATAATTGGACCCCCTTGTGACGCGTATAGCCCTTCAGACTTCATCAACTCCACAATCTTTGTTACGAACTTCTGCATGTAAAACTGTGACAAAAGGAGCAAGCATTTAGTAATTTGAACTGGTTCAATAGTGAATTAAACAGGGATTATTACCTTAAACGGTTCGTTATCAGATCGATAAACAATGCCAGGGACATCGTGTAACCAAAATGGGAAGCCCCTACAATATGCAACAAACATTTTACTAAATACCATCAAAATATATCTGTAAAATTGTTTTGGGGTAGTATTGTTTTATTTTTTTTTCATACCCATAACTCCATTCAGCCTCAATATAGGGTCCAATGCGAAGGCAAGCATAGAGACCTTGTGCTTGAATTTCCTTTATAAATGCTACTATGTCACGCCTTCCACTAAAATCATACTGAAATCATATGAAAAATTAAATAACTCAATGCACAAAACATTCAGCTTCCCACATAATTAGGAAAAAAATATTGTTGACAACATTTTGTTCAATACCTGTCCAGGTTGGGGTTCGTGAAAATTCCAAAATACATAGGTCTCAATCACATCTATTCCACCTTGTTTAGCTTTCGATATTATAGATGGCCACATCTATCATATATTAAGAAAAAAACAAATTCGAAAAGAGAGAGAGTTATCACATCAGACATTATAATACACATGATATTTCTTGTCTTAAAGGAGTGTGACAAAAAATGAAAATGATAGGTAACTAATGTGAAGTTAAAAATAAAAATTGTTGCAACTTAATTGGGAAAAAAAGAAGTAAGAGAGGTTAAGGTACATATTTAGCCTGCCGGCTAGTATTCACTGGTTGAAACGACAGTTATATAATGTAAATACATATCATATGTTTGCCTAGTTATATTATTTTTTCCTTAATAAAAGAAATATTTCAAGGTTATACAGTTTAACGCAACAGATTACACCTAAGTACATATTATGTTTTAAATTTATACTTTGCATAGTCAATTATTTCTTCCAACTATTTATACATCGTGTATACAATATTACATATACACATACAGAAATAAAATTTCATTTTTATCAACTTCATCATCATCTAAAATAGGTCAAAAACATCACCAAATAATTGATCGAATAGCTTCAAGTTTCAACCACAACTTCGCATGAAGTCCCCAACAAAACCCACTCTCAATCCATCAGTGAGTATAAAAAAAAAATTATAATTACAAATTAAGTAATTATTACCTTGATTCATGTCAAGTGTATCTTTAGTTAGTCCTCTTTCAAGATTGCACCATTTTATGTTGGAAAAAGTGATTTAAACAAGTTGAATACGGGCTAAATTTGAAGTTTGCCAGGGAAATTTTTTAAATATTTTAAACCAGTCGGTCAAAATAACCATGTGGGGTTTCGGTGTCCTTATAGTTTTTGTTATATGTTGTTTATTGCAATTTTGATTATCATATTATTTTGTTGTTGTCTCTCTTTATTCTTTTACTTGGGTTTGATACTCTAGAGTTCAGTGTCTTTAAAAAAGAGTCTCTCTACTGCCTCATAAGGTAATGATAAAATTTGCATACTATCTTATTGTTGTTCATATATAATGTAAATATTCTTTTTCTAGTTGTTAAAATCAAGTTGGAAAGGCGTACAGGTTTTCTAGCAACCAAACAGAAGAAAGATAAGTAACTATAATAGCGGCGATAAAATAATTTTGTTTTTGTCACAATTGTTAGTTGGGACAGATGATCTCATTATCGTTTTAACTTTCTGTATTCACATTTTTCTTTTCTTTAACGAAAATGTTGTAAACATTAATTGTTTCTTAATTTCACGAATTAAGATTTGATCTTTATGAAAATGATCTAAAGTTCCATGTTTTCACAATTTTAAATAAAAATAATATATTAAATTCACCATTAAAATTTGTTAATGCCTCACTATTTTTAACGGTTTACTAAACTCACCATTAAGCTAACCTACATATATTTCAAATTTTAATATGAGATCAGGTCATGTTTTTCTTGGGTTTTTTATTGCACATATTAGGGGTGAGATTATGCAATTATTATTTTTAGTTGATGGCATGCATTAAAACATAGTTCCTCCATTTTCAAAAAAGTTATTAGAATTTCTATGTTCTAGGTTATGATTTTATTTTGAATTGTTTATATTTTTAAAAATTGTTTGAGAATAACAAAGTGGAAAATAATTTTCAATTTATGTTTCAAGCTTTTTTTTCTTGATGGATATGCATTGACTTAATGATAAACTTATAGAGGGCCAAAATTGGATATTTATTTTGTAACATTGAAAAAAAAATGACTTATTTAAAAACTCCAAAGAGAAAAAATCTCTACTAAAGATAACTCTTTGTTGTTTTCCTTCACCAGGAGACTTTGAAAACCAAACGGCACAACCGAACATAAATTCCTTAATTAATTAGGTTTTGTTTGTTACATGGGTTCTTCCAACAACACAACTTAAAAGACTTATTCAACTAATTAGAAAAACAAGAAGCTATCCTTTTAAAAAAATTATTTGTTGATTAAACATAACACAAATAAGCATTAAATTAGTATAATTCAACAAAATTGAATGCAGGTAGATGAGAGTTACACTTTCTATCATTAAGAGTCTATTAAATTAGATGACCAACTAATTACAGTTTCAGTTATTTTAGATGGTAAATTACTTATTACTATAACATACTCCCTCTGTCTCATATTAACTAAATTTATAAGGTAATGCACACATATTAAGAAAAATATTCAAAGATAAACTTTATACCATACTTTTCACTATTGCCCTTTGTAAAATCATAAATATATAGTGTGCTTTGTTTCCTAGAAAATGTAAAAGTTCAATAAATGAAAGGGCAAATATGGAAAAAGTTTCAAACATTCATCTTGAACTTTGAAAAATTCAACTATTTTGAACCTTGAAAAAAGTCTTAAAAATTCAATTAATTTGAGACGGAGGGAGTATTAAACTAAATTGGTAATATATCATAAAAACCAGTACTTGAAGGGGGCAGATCTACATTAGTATAAGTTTTGAAGTCAATAATTTTAGCTCAAAATATAAATAAATACTTTATTATCCTATCCTTTTAATCTAAAACTCATAAACATAAAATTTTAAATCTATTTCGAGTAAGCACATATATTTATCATGTCGGAAACAGTCGATTTATGTTTTAAACATAGGGGTTAGGCTGTGTACATCCGACCTCCCCTTACCCCGCAATGAATGGGAGCGAGGTGATGTTATTGTTTTACATATATTTATCATGCATGAATGCACGGCTGATATATTGTTAAACAAATTAAAGTAATATAGGTACTAAAAGAGAGAAATACATACATCAGGAGTGCTTCTTGGATAATGTATAGAACCAGAAAACAACATCTTCCTTTGCCCATCTATTATAAGTGACCTTCCATCATACGTAACGTTTACCGCGCCGGCCATCACCACTATCATCAGCACCAATAGTCCCGCCCATAGCAACTGCCTCCTCATTGTGAAACTACTTTTCTGCAACAAATAATGAGAGGCAAATTTGTTTTTATAGGAGCAAAGTTGGAGTCACTGTTATACAAGGAAACTACTTTTCTACATAGCCGTGATGGATTATGTTTTGTTTTTATTGGATAATTGTGAAATAATATTTTGATGATAATATTTTAAATTTTATTTAGATATTCATGTGTTTTAATTGATGTACTAGACACATGAACATATTTTGCAAATAGATACTCCATTCATCTCAGTTATGTGATATTTTATTAATTTCGAGATTCAAATAGATCTATTTTCTATCATAATTTTTTCATAAATCATTTAAATGTTTTTTATTTGTAAAATATTGTGACTTTTTATGTAATGTTTAAACATATAATAAGATTTATTTTTAAAAACTTATAAATTTCATGCCTATAAATTGGGACATAGGATGTAGCAATTAGGAGACGATTTTGCTTTTATATTGAATAATAATGCAAGTTATTTCATCAAAAATTTAAGCTTACTCACAGATGGAGAAAATGCCTCCGTTAAGTTGACTATACTTTTCATGTTCCTTAATACAAATTTATATATTTGAGATATTTTGAAAAACTTATACTATTTTCCTTAATACAAATTTATATATTTGAGATATTTTGAAAAACTTATACTATTGTCCATTAAGAAATTGCGGACTTATGAATCTTTCATACTTGTAACTATTATGATGACTGCCAATTAGGTAATTTTTTTGACTTAACCTTTTGTTTCAATCATAAATTTTAAAATTTGGGGGTGATAAACTCAACCTTTCATTTTTTTTTAATTTAAATACTTTTTTTTTATTGGTGGTTTAATTGGAGAAAAATGTATTTTATTATAAAAATTTGAATACTAAAATTTAATTCACTTGGCATATGCCTTAAACTTGTCACCTTTGATAATTTAGGTTTACTTCACTTCCGCTCCATTTATATAAAGTAGGATGTCAAATTTTTTAAGATACTAGTTCTCAATTATCTGTTTCGCACGTCTATTCTATACTAATTAGTATAAGTTTCTTCAAAAAGAGTAAAATAAAGGTCTACGCAACTTAAAGAAAGTTTGTTATATGTTAATTCAAAGACAAGTTAATTAAATAAACTAATATAAAAAGAATGAATCTTTATTGCAAAAAGTGCTAAGAATACACTAAATATTATATTAAGTATTTTCAAGAAGAAAGCATATAATAAATTGACAATGGGCCAAAGGGTAAAACTAGTGATTTTAGAGAAGGGAAAAAGATATGAATTTTTTTTAACTGCATGACTGTAGAACTTCTTTAACTTCCAATTCACTCATTATATGAATTAATAATATATATTATTATTTAATTAGATTTCAATTTACTGCATTAAAATATAGTATTTGAATAATGAAAAATAATTTTACTTGTGAATTGTTCCTAATGCACTGTATTGTTTTGCCTTCTTGTATTTGATGCAGTAAACAAAACATTTAGCCGTTTTATTCTTTTTGTTAGTGAATTTACTAATATATAGTAATAACAAAAGAAATTTGCAATATCAAACTTAAGCATTAACGTGCAACTCTTGGAATTTAAATTATATTATTAAAATATTACTATTTAGTTATATATGTTGACACCCAATTTTATCCGGCCTTTCCCATAAATCAATGTCAAATTAGTTATCGGACTTTATTTTTTATTTTTAGCATTTTTTAACAATTACTTTTCAAAAAAAAAAAATTAAAAATTAAATTCAACCGGGTGCGTGTATCACACGCGCCCCCAATCCCCCAAATCCCTTAATCCCAATCCCTAACCTCTCCTCTCTCATTCCCTCAGAAAAACCAGAGAGAACCAGAGGAAA
>JAOTQR010000007.1:8225697-8258402 GCA_025774065.1 Solanum ossicruentum | reverse complement strand
TAATTATCCTTAAAATTAGGTGGCGACTCTGTTTTCTTTTAAAATTTCAAAAATTGGTTTTTTTCTTAAATAAATTGAGTTTTAAACTGATTTTTGAATTTTCTTTTCAAAAAGCCATTTTTCGGCATAACAAAAATCATACTGGAAAAAAATAAATTTCGACTAATCTATGTAATGTTGGAAAAGAAAACCCGACTTTACTTTGATTGGGTTAATTTTAACTTTAAAAAGTTAAATCCTAGATCAAACTAGCCTCACATTATTTGTATAATTTTTTAAATTTATTTTATATATAAAAATATTTACTTTAGTCATATTATTCTTAGTTTGACTTAGAATTTAGAATGATCCAACAAAGATTATAGTCTCCATACATATTAATAACTCTAACAAAGCTTAAATCAGAATCAAATCAATACTAATAGTCTAATACTAACAAAAAAAAATCAAATTCAACACTAAGAGTGACAACAATATTGAGTATCTATTCTTTAGTTTTACATTAGTTTAGACGATTAAAATATATAGATTGATTTTAGTTTTTCATTTTAGTCATACAATTAATTTTTAATAGACTTATTTTAGTATGATTTAATACTTTCAAATAATGATCATTTTCATTATGACTTATCTATTTGTAATACTTTTTTATGCGATTTCATTAAAAAAAAAATTTGAATATTTTTGCAATATCACTCATATCATTTTCTTTTTAAGAAAGACCTTCGATAGTTATATATTGGTAGGACTAGAGAAATATTTGAAATACGAGTTAATTGTATATTATATGTACAAGGACAATCCCGATGCACTAAAACTCTCACTATACGTCCGAGGAAAAGTCCGACCATAAAAATCTATTGTACGCAGTCTTACCATTCATTTGTGTCAGAGGCAGAGGTCACGAGTTTGTACACTTTATTAAAAAAGAAAATAAAAAATTTGAGAAATTTAAAATGTCTAAAAAAAACAAGGTTGAAAGATTCAAATTTTGTTGATTTAAAAATTCAACATAAATAATTTAATTTAATAAATTGAAAATTTTGAAACAGTTTGATGCATGTATAATGTTAAAGATACCGAATAGAAAGTCAAAATTAATTTATTTTTTAACCAAAAAATTAATTTATTTTTAAAAGAAAATTATAAAAATAAAAGAAAGAAAGTACTCCCTCCATTTCATTTTATGTGTTATCCTTTTTTTTTTAGTCCGTCCAAAAAGAACATCATCTTATTTGAATTAGAAATAATTTTAAGTTAATCCTCATTTTATCTTTAATAAAATAATTTTTAACCAAATAAATACTTATAAATAATTTTAGAGTATAAATTTTAAAAATCTTATCATTTTTTAAAATATTATATTATGTCAAACGATATCACAAGGAGACGGAAGGAATTATAAGATGAAGTTATTGGGCAGTTTGTTGACTAGTGGAGAAGGGAATCGTGTGGCAGATGAAATGGCGGCGAATTTAGGTAGGGTCGCCAGTTTGTCCGAAAATGATGGATTCATTTCACGTAGACGCACTGTTTTTGGTTTTCTTTTGAAAATAGAATTGCCAAACCCTCACATTTTGTCTAAGCACAATATATAAATTGACCTTTTAATTTAGAATAAAATTTTAAATTAAAATTTAAAATTTTAAAGTATATAAATAAGTACTCTAACTTATTCATTTTTTATTAAGTAGATAAAATTGTATAGCAGTTCATGTGCGTGAAATGTATTATTTATAACATGAATTTTATGTTCAATCTTACTATGCCACGTTTTAAATTTATTCCACCTATTTAATTTTTTAAAAAAAGAAAATATCACATCATCTAACACTATTTCACTTATTTATAGTTAAAAAAATAAAAGAAATATTTGTACAATTTTGCGTGTAACACAAATACTTTGTCATATCAGCGTCTTGTGTTTACTTGACAAAAAATGGGCAAAATTGAAGTACCTATTTATGCAGTTTAAAAGTTTAAGTTACAACTTAAAATTTCGCTTCAAGTTAAGATTTCAATGTATGTATTGTACCCTTTGTTTAATTTACCAACTTTTACTCCTCAATCTATACCTATCATCGTAAATGTAAATTTTATTTATTATTTAATACCTCACATTGTAATTAAATTAAATTTCAATTACTCATTTTTTGGGTAACCTCCAAATAAATTTTCAGTCAAAATCTTTGACTAATAATAAAGAAATCTCAAATATTTTACCAAAGTCCCATATTGATCAATTTCCCCTATGAACTAACTATAGAAACTTTTCGACAGGCTTTTATTCGAGGAAAAGACGAATTGCACTAAATTATAATTTAAAGGCTAAAACAATATTGATCCAAAATAGGAGCAACGGAGGTCCTAATTGGTTGATATTTAACTGAAAATTCCACTAAATTATAATTTGAGTCAAATTATGAAGGAAAAGAAAACGACACACTTGGATTGATTTAGTTTTCACTTTAAACAGTCAATTCTGACATCAAACCAATTAGATATTATATATAAAAATTTTTTAAAATGTAGTTTATATATAAAAGTATTTTTTGATATAATTAGGATTGAGCTTGAAAGAGCTTACTCACAAGGGCATTAGGCTTAGTTAACAGATTTCAACCTGTTTTTGCGAGCATGGCGAAGCTCTCGGAAGCTTAATCCCCCATCCTCCTTGTCGACACAAACTTTTTTCCAAGACATCCATCTTATTCCTCGATTTTCCCCGATTCTAGATTTCCATAAAAATCCATTCATGGCTCGTTCAATTGATTCACATATATTGCTGGGAATCAAGAACATATTCATCACATAAGTTGGAATTGATTGAATCACTGTTTTGAGTAATACTTCTCGTCCTGCTCGCGAGAGATTAGTACTCTTCCACCTGCTTATTTTTTAAATTAATTTAGTACTTCTAAATTACGATCCTTTTCCTTGACTTATTTTTTGCAATATTTTATGCGATTTCATTGTTATTTTTGTTGAATAAATTATTGTCATTACCCATATCATATTTTGTATTATTTTCTTAGAAACACTTAAGATAGTTTTATTTTGGTTATACTAGAGAAATATTTGAAGCACAAGATAATTATATGTTTGTAATTTGTATGAATACTTTATAGAAAATAAATCCTATAAGTTGAGAAATTTGAAAAAAAAAAAAACACAAAAAATTTCAAAGTTAAAAAATTGATTTTATTAGTTTGATATGATTTGTGGATTTAAAAAAAAAATCAACACAAATAATTTGATTTGATATATGAAAAATTTGAACCAACCTGATCCATGTATACCTGAATATGGATGAACACATTAATGAGAATAATTTATTTTAAGTTATAGTGTATTTCATTTTATTATAATTATTCCTAGGTCCTTGGCTTTATTCCACAGCATATCCAGATCATTCCTTCCATTGCTTTCTAAACTAAAAGGTAACATTGAAATCAAGAATAGTTGCATATATAATTAACATCAAATCAAAAGTTGGTGTCTTATGTTGACAACCTCAATTTCTTGATGTAGAATAGTCAACTAACAAGGTGGAATAATGGCCTAATGAACGAATATCAGTCTATTTGCAGATAAAGGACAAGTGATAAATAAAACCAAGCCTCCAAGTAACACCTAAAATTATTCATGTGTTACCTCTTTTTTTTGCTTTTTCTCTTTGTGGATGGTGAAGAATAATGTATGTACATAGTTCTTTCCGTGTAATATTAAACTTTACGTTTTGCCGATTGTTCGGGACTTTCGGAGATTATCTGACTGGAATTTACAACAAATTCGACACATAAACATTAATTAATATATCTCCTCTTGTGTCCAAGTGCAGTGTGGTGATATAAAAAGAGAGGAAAATTGTTGAGAAAACTATGAAAATTTTCTATTAAAAGGACAGATTCGAATTCTTGATGATTTTTCCAACTGGATGGTAGTATCAGGGGCGACAAAATTAAACTCAACTTGCTCAAACCATTGAAATTTGGGCGGATTATTAGATTAATTTATCTCAATCCAACTTATTTCAACCTATTTAATATTGAGTTGATATTCAACCCGAATTGACTCGAGAGAGATCTTGTCAACATATATTTTTTTTAATTTGATATGTTTAATATAGCCAAAATAAAAAATATAATTTAATTAAGTATAAAAATATTGAAAAAGAACAAATAAAGTAACTAAAACTCAACAAAAACTGAGTCAGGTTGAGTCTTAACTCGCTCTATAACCCATTACTCAACTCGTTTTGACCCAAGTAAATTTAAATTGGATTAGATCTTGACTCATTTACTGTCTTGACCCGTTATAACCAACTTAAATTTGTCCCAACCCATCTAATTGTCATCGTTAGGTAGTATCTCCCACCAATAATGTAAACATTGTTGTTATCTCTTAAAAGGTGGTTTACTTTGAAGAGTAATTTGTCAAAAGTAAAATAAGGGTTATTTATCACTTAATATTATTCACAAATTAAAATAAGGGTTATTTATCAATTAATATTACTCATATTAGACATGTAATTTAATATGGGCCAGTACGTTGTTGGAGTGTAGACAAACGGAATTGATTCAAATTTTTTAAATATTAAATTAAAATATTTATGACTAATTTTCAAAAATATGTAAATTAAATCAACCTAAAATAACTCAGGTTCCTCAATCTCAGTTTTTTTTTTGACTTTTTTGGATTTCTTTTTTGGGTTTCTCGAGATTTTGAATTTTTTAGAATTTTTTGATAAGATATTCATATAAACATATAATTAATTTGTATGCAAAGATTTTTTTAGTCCTATCAAAATACAACTATCTAATGTGTTTCTTAAGAAAATAATACAAAAATGATATGAGTGTAATGACCCTTTCCAATCGTTAGAAAAAAAAAATCAATAGTGAAAAGCTCGGGGCAGAAAGCCTTTTGGAGAGCAGCTTAAAAAATTCTGATTAGGCCAGTCTTAAACAAAATTCGAGCAAGGTGAGGATTATGCTAATTTGGAAAAGAATTGGGTTTGATGTATAAATGTGGATTGATTTTTCTAGTAGTTAGCTAAGATGTTAAGGAGTCCGAAGGATTTTTTTTGGAATTGAAATTGGGGAAATAGAACTCCCGATATCGAACTTGATATGAAGAGTTATTTTAGAACGTCAATGCAAGCCGCTGTAGTAGGTGGCATCTCACTATAGTAGACTGGGAGCCGCTATAGCGAGGTAAGTTGGATTTTAGTGCAAAGTTTTAAGATCGATCATCATTTGGCTAACTTATTTTAAAGAATTGCAAAGGCAACCTAGGGCGTTTTTCATCTATTTTTCATTATTTTCTTTGATAAAGATAAGTTAATTACTTCCTTAACTTGTAATTAGATTCCTAAGCCCTAAAATCTATGGTGATTAACCTCAGGAGAGGATTTTAACTTGAAATTCATGGAGGAGAAAGCCCTAGTTTGGGGTGGGATGCTCATGAAATTCGACAAGGGTTAGAATTTTAATACAATTCAAGTATTTTTAGGTTATTGTTCATTGATTGTCGTATTAATTATTTGTTTAAGACTAAGAACAAGTCAATATTCATAGCAAGGACAAAGCTCAGGTCCATAAACTTTTTAAGGCTTAATTTGAGGTAGGTGATGATTGTTTCTTTTTCGATATGTGCAATATTTGCATGTAACTGCTTTATAGTATTACAAGTGAAATGCATGTGAAGAGAACATATGGGATGAATATGGAATCACATCATGTTGATAATATCACGCAATAAACTTGTTTAATTTACTTGCGGTTTCCAATACGGTTATTTATTGTGATTGTGATTGTGATTATGCATATTATTGTGATTGCTAGTTGGATCATGTACCAATGAATTGTATGGATATTTATATAGTTGACTTGAGTACTGCATCGACATAATTTACTAAAACTAGTTAGTTCGGATACCACGTTGATGCTATAACAGTTTGTGTGTGAATTTCTTGAATTGGGTATCTATTGTTGTGATCATGCGGAACATATTTTCATACATTTGTTAAGTGAGTAATTTTGATTGGGAGTCTTTATCTAGGTGACTTTTTTTTATATGTGTTAACTTGTGTTAATATAGTTAAGTTACATACTTATTTTACAATTTTATTTTGGAATTGGCTCTGTGATTCTATTTGTGAATTATGACTTTTATATAAATACTATATTTGCTCCTTTTTTATTGAGTACAGACATATTCAGACAGTTATTTCAAGACCGTAATTTCGATACATGCAATTTTTAAATCCAAAAATGAGCTAGTTTTTTTGAGCTATCATAGATTACTCCTAATTTTTTAGTTTATAAATTGTATTACAGTAAATATTTTTATACAAAATATACTTAAAAATTATATATATGCAACGTCAAATTAATTTGACTTTCTTTTAGTCATAACTGAATCAAATTAATTATAATCCTTTTTCTTTCGGTACCAAACCATGAATCATCTTTTTTTATTTAAAAACCATAATTATTAATTTAGTACGATTTATCAATGTTCACACCCTTAAGATCAATGATAATGTGACATATAATTGAGAGCACGTTCACTCTTTGCATTTCGAATTTCTGCTAAACACATGAAAAGAAAAATCAAGAGTATACAACACCTACCATTACCAACACAATGATAAAATATATGGAGAAGCGGGTAGAAAACGTCTTAACTATTTGAATTTATATAAAATTATTTTTCATTAACTTTTTGATCCGTAAATATCTGTGACGTCAATTTTTTGACATAAAAATACTATCGATATTAACTTATTGGCTCATAAATTTTAACAATTTCTTTAAAGTAAAATTATTAAATATTTATTCATTATATATGTTGCCTAATATGAGTGGTTCAAATTTAAACTCTTCTTAATAAATTAAATGACAAAAATCACATATGATTCATATATACCTGATACGCTTGAAAATAATATTAAAAAAATTAATTTCATAATATGTTTCTATTATTTGATATTATATCAATTACTCCAACTCATACCTGAGGATCCAATATGCTCGTCCGCTCATCAAAAAATTAAGATTATTATTTTTTTATTAATATATTTCTATCAATTATCTTGTTTTGTTCATTTTCTTTTCTTATTTTTTAAATCTCTTATTCTTAATTAGGATATCAGAGACTCAAACTTGAAACAAACTTTCTTGTTCATTTTCTTTTAACGTAATATTATTATTATTATTATAGTGAGGTGGGATGGACATATGAGAAAAGGTTATTTTCATTCTTTTTATTTTGAACTTTGGACATACACAAAAGAAAATATTATATTGATGTATATAGTTGCTTAATTATTTTTATATAAATATCATAATTATTTTCCTCCTTTTTTCTTCTTTAATTAAGTTGAAAAAAAATATTAAAATGATGATATTAATTTTTTTTCAAATTATTCTAACGAAGAAAGCCTCAAATGTACTTCAACTAGTTCATAGAAATGAGGATATTTTTGAGTTAAAAGATTGACGTCAGAGGTATTTTTGAATAAAAAAGTTGACATCGAGGTATTTGGAGACTGAAAGATGGATGAAAGATAATTTTATACCAATTTAAATAGTTGAGGGTCATTTTAGATCTTTCTCTGTAATATATATAATTTAACTTTTCTAAAAGAAAAAAAGAATATATCCTAGTGATCAATAAATTGAGTTAAAAATATATCAAAGTTTTGAACTTAAATTTCAGTAGATAGTAGATAGAATATAATATTAGATTAAGAAAAGAAACATTCATTTGACCTGTTGTGGATATAGAGAATTGAGTCACGCTAAAGTCAAAATACCAACGTGGCATGAATATTCCTTGAGCATAATCATAATAGATTTTAAATGTGAGCTAAGTTAGTTCGTAAATGGTGACCTAATCCAATACGTAAGCCTACCTCCTTAATTGTTTATTACTAAATCAGTACTTTGTATTTGGTCAATGTCCAAAGAATTATTTTTAATTTCTAGCTTCTACAAAAAAACTATATTCATCCCAAGATACTCTTGTAAGAATACTTGTATTAATTAGCTAATCATATCTGTGTTTAATATTCGCTCTTATCTTTAAACTGACTACATATTAAAAGATTGAGAGTGACAGTCTAATAACTTAATGCGTGCAAGCCAGAGTAAGTGATTTTTTTTATGTTTAATAAATTAATGAAAAATATTATATTTATATAAAAACATGCACAAACTATTGGAGTGGAGGATGGATTTTACCTTCTTTAAGAAAAAAATATTTTTATCATTTTTATAACAGATGACATATCTTCCATTTAATATTACGCACTTATCATGTGAAAATCCCTTGGAGGAAGATGATATGCAACAATCTAAGTGGATTTTCATACTATTTTTATTATTACATGGGAAGTTATATATAAAAAATAGACTGAAAAAATTAGGATTGATCACAGAATCAACATGTGAAATATGTAACAGTGTATCAGAGAACCATCAACATTTATTCTTTGAATGCTCAGAAGCAAATAAGATTTGATAAAAGATACTTGACTGGATGAACATCAAGAGAAGAAGCATGAGATGACATGATGAGATAAATTGGGCAATACAACAAGTAAATGGGAGGATAGTGCAGACAGAAATATATAGAATGACATTAGCAGCAGGTGTTTACATGGTATTACAAGAGAGGAATAATAAAATCTTCAGAAAAATCAAGCGTAACACAGGAACAATCACGAGACAATGCATTCAGGAAATCCATAGTAGAGACAACATCTATCCTAAACTGGCTGATTATTTACATTTACACCATTACTATCCGAGTATAGATTAGACAGGAAAGTATAGTTACATTTGCTCATTGAACTTTGAGGGTGAGACTGTCCACATTCAGAGGTTCAAAGTTGTACATAAAACTTTATCTGATAATGAGAAATGGTTAAAAAATTATATTACACAGTTATCTTTTATGGAGAAATTTTTTCTACGTGACTTAATAAAAATGTTGAATAACCAATGAGAAATCATATATATACAAATAAAATAAAAAGTGAACCCTATTATGTTTTGTCAAACAGAAAGTGATGACTTGGTTGAGTCAATCCCCAAATATACCTCCACTCCACTAAGCTCTGTAACTCTCACACCAAAAATAAAAGAGGATAATTCCGTCTTTCAATGTCGTAAAGCTACTTTTACATTTAATTATTTTAATTTAAATATATTTATTACATAAGCAAAATCCACATTTAAAATTTTTAAAAAATTTATTTATTAAGATTTTTATACTCTTACCAAAGTCTAAAATTATTTACTATGTTACGTGAAAAATTATTAAAATATATTAATTTAAACAAATTTTTTAATAATTTAAAAATAAAATTAATAATCTATATTTCTCAAAATAAAATGCTCTATCATCACTATTTCCGCGTAGTTTCTCATTTTATCACTCCCATCCAAAAACTCAATGCGTAAGCAGTGACAAAATCCCACTCATCTTCCTTATCCAACCCCTACTTAATTTGCTGACACGTGTCCACTCTCTTTATTTTCCATTTCATACTATTTTCTTCATCCGATAATTTATGTGACACATTTTTTCTAGTTAATAATAAAATATATATATCTTCTTGCAAATATTTGATTACCCTATCAACATACTTGCATCAAAATATACAAATATGCTGTCAAAATCTTTTCATATTTCTTAAATTTCGTGTCAATTTTATTTTCTTCATTGACAATATTACCCACGTTTATTCTAGAACTGCCATCTTGTCTAGCCACGTGTCCCTCTCACCTCCTATATATTTGGTTCTTCTTTCAAAGTTGTACGTTTCAACTTTCAAAGCACCTCTCTCTGTAAGCAGTACAAAGACTGCAAACAAATCAGATCAATTCAAATCATTCTTTTCCGCAAACAAGAATGGTGGAATTGCAATTGCCTGCTGGATTTCGATTCCACCCAACTGATGAAGAGCTTGTGACGCACTATTTATGTCGAAAATGTGCATCACAGTCGATTGCTGTTCCTATTATAGCTGAAATTGATCTCTACAAGTACAATCCATGGGATCTTCCTGGTAATTTACATCAATTTATCCACTCTGTTTCGTTATAAAATCGAAGGATTTTTGGTTTCTCATATTTGATTTTTCAGATTTGGCCTTGTACGGAGAGAAAGAGTGGTACTTCTTTTCGCCGCGAGATCGCAAGTATCCGAACGGTTCACGGCCGAATCGAGCTGCAGGAAATGGATATTGGAAGGCGACGGGTGCGGATAAACTGATTGGTCGTCCCCAGTCAATGGGAATTAAGAAAGCTTTGGTGTTTTACGCCGGGAAAGCTCCGAAAGGAGAAAAGACCAATTGGATTATGCACGAATATCGGCTTGCTCACGTGGATCGATCTGCTCGTAACAAGAACAATAGCTTAAGGGTGAGTAAACGAACTGAATTAGACTTGTGATTGAGTGAATTTGAGGAAATAATAATTTTAATTAAGATTATTTTTGTCTTTTAACAGCTTGACGATTGGGTTTTATGCCGAATATACAATAAGAAGGGTATTATCGAGAAGAACGAATTGAATAGTCAGAAAATGGATGTTGGAATGTCACCGGCGGCGAGCGAAGGTGATATTAAGCCGGAAATTATGCCGTTTTCAGTTTCGACAAGACCGCACCAGATTTACAATGACTTCATGAACTTCGATTCGTCGGATTCTCTCCCAAAACTTCATACCGACTCCAGCTGCTCGGGACATGTGCCTTCGCCAGACTTCGCGTGCGACAAGGAAGTTCAGAGCGAGCCGAACTGGGAGAAAACAGCCCTTGATTTTCCATTTAATTACACAGATGCCACAACCCCCACCAGTTTTTCTGAGTTCCAAAGCTGTTATGAAACGTCGCCGCTTCAGGATATATTCATGTATCTGCAAAAGCCGTTTTGAATCCTCTTCAATTTTTCCATCGCACGTGCAAATGAGACCGAGGTCAATGACTTGGCACGTGCCGATGCTTTCCCATTGACGATTGGCGTGTAGTATAAATTGGTAGAACATAGTAGAAAAGAAGTTGTGAGATGGAGTATTTTTTAGAATACCTAAATATGAAAATTTCGGGCGAAAAATTGTCATTGTTGTAACTAGTAGTAAGTGGTCTCCCTAGTCGCTAGTGTGCATGTTCAAGGAGTTTTGAGTTTTATTTTCATCAAATATGAAAAACAAGTTCCATCATGTGTTGTGTTTTCATTATTTGACAAAAATGTACTCACATCTGTTGAAACAATGCATGTAGGCCAAGTTTGAATGTGAAGAATGATGAGGACACGAGGGACTTCAATTTTTTTCAAAAGATGCAACAAACTACAAAAATTAACACTCGCAAACTACGTTGATTACGAGAAACAAATACGAGATCATCATACCATGCATTTGGTGCGTTAGTTTATTTAAAACCATTAAAATGGATTTAGTGTAAGAAATTATGGAGTAATAGTGCGGTAGAATAGTACATTGATATATCTCCAGCCATTATTATTGATGTAGTCAAAATTATCTTCCACGTTTTCTACCTTTAAGTAAGTCATTTAAATATTCAAACCTCACCCAAGATGCTGTGGAGTTTTGACGAAGAATTTGTTCTTAGAAATCTTTAACCAAATATGTCTTATTTATAGATGTTTTACCATAAAAAAACAATAGGAAAAAGTTAGTACTTATCATTAATGAAAAGTTAGTGGAATAGTTGAGGAGTAGTGGATGCAGTTGTAAGTTATAACTTCCATAGTAATGGATGTTGTTGCAACTTCCTTGGAAGTTATGACCATGTTCATGGAGGTTATGGAAGTTATAAAAGTAATGGAACATATTCATGAAATGTTGTGGTTACATTCACGGATGTTATGGTCAAAATTACAATATTCTCCCACTTGATCCATTACTCTAATCCCATAAGTGAAACATAATACATGAATTATTGCGATAGTTCCTCTGAAAGCGAATAGTATTTTTCATGTATCACAATATATTATAATTCTAAATTTTAGCTTACATAAATTAATGAATAAACTCAATATTTATTTCATGGAAGCTACAAATTATATTTATAGAGGTTCTAAAAGTTACGGAAGTAATAAACCACGTCCATAAATGTTGTGGCAACATCCATAAAGTTATGGCCAACATTCCAACGTTTAGTCCATGGGTTGGTCCTATCAAACCTATTAATGAGGTAGGATTAAGATATAAAAATTAGAGGCTCATATAAAATTAAGGTTTATAAACTTGACCCAACTAAGCCATTAAGGCTTGACCAAGGTCGGGTCAGGTTTGATCCATGGGTCAATAATATTATTTTAATTTAAATTCGGATTACTAAATATGTAAAGCGTAATTATTCTTTAGTTTACAAATTTATTTTTAAAAACTTTCTTTACTTATAATGTGTTTGTCAAAAAAAAATATTATTTTTCTTTAGTAGTAGGATGACTCAAACTCATGAAAATTATTTATTATATTTATTGAATTTTTTTATTTCCTTAATGTTATATTTTTTTTATTGGAGATTGTAATTAAAAACACCACTAATTATATGTAGTGCATATTATGATTAGAACTATTATATTTTTCATATAATTTTGTTAGACATATTAAAAATGTAATGTATTGACAAAATTTAAATTTTAATTTAGATAACAAGAAAATATATTATTAGAAAAAGGGCTAGCTTGCCTAAGCCTAGGCCCTTCTAGGACGGGAATTTACTGACTATTTCAAGATCCTTTTAAATGAAGGACCAATCCGTCTCAACTCTTTATGTGGGTTGGACCGACTCATTTTGATAAATCTAATTTTACTAGGAAAAATTACTTAGGTGAGTAGTTTTTAAATAAATAATTATTGATTTTAATATTATTTTTATTTATTATTATTTATAATAATATTATGATAACACTGCATTTGTATTAGAAGTAAATAATGCGCGCAATATAAATGTATACTAAGTATTTAAAAATATATTGTTCTTGTTTTATGAGAAATTGATAGAATATGTATTAAAGTGTGTGATAAATATATTATCTATTTGTATTATACATATTTTATAAATAGTTTCTATGAAAACTATATTATAAGTGTTCAACGAAAAAAATTTATTACTATTACAAATAGTAAATATTTTTTTGATATGGAGAATCTTAATAGATCAGTTGGTTGGCTACCTAAACTCTCACCTTGTTGGTGAGAATTCGATTCCCCTAATTGTAATCCCCTTCTCCACACATATGTATACAACTTGTCTGTGGACCTTTGGATTCTTAAGTAGAAATACCAACAATATCCATACACAAGCCACTATCAGTAGAAATGCCAATTCTTATACATGCCACTAGTGACTTATGTACTAGTTACCAACAAAAAGCGAGTGATTTTCATGTTGTTGCCTACTATTATCTTTCAATATCGAACTTATAGTCATTACTGTTTTTATTTTCTTTTTGGTTTGTTTAAACAAAATATCTTTTTCAAATTTGTCCAATTCTTTAATTCTAACGTCCCACACGTATATTTAAAGCCACAAAATTAAAAAACATTTTACTACAATATTTGTATCTCTAAGAGAAAATTATGACTCGATAACTTTGGACCATCTAGTTTACAAAATTTGTAAACAATGTAGACTTTAATACTAATATACACATAGTAAACATAAATATACATATCTATATACACCTATACGCATATGTATACACAAGATATACAATTGAGTGTGTATGTAGTGTAGATTCTGATTATACTTGGTAAACTAGATGGTATCTCCATGCTTTATTTAACCTAACAACATTCAAAAATTTATCATACTTTCTAATTAAAGTTATTACATTTGATGGTGCCCCATACCCCCAAAGCTGTTGAGAGATGTGATCCAGCAAGATTCAAGTGCCAGTAATTTGGTCTAACCTCTGCCATTTTGGTAATCTGGGTTCCCTATGCCATTATCTGTTGAGTGACAATTCTTAAGTTGCAACCGGGCATTAGCAAGATGTTGCTGCAAATTGAAAATCTAGTTGGATGGAGTTAGCAAGTAAATACGAAAAGAATGAAACAAAACCAAATGCCAGGCCTTCTGCATAACAATACCTTGGGCATTTGCATCACACTGGGATTTGGAATAAACACTACAACAGATTAAAGAGCATCATGATCTCTATTTGATATTGCTATTCTAACAACTACAGAAACTGTACAATTTGATGCTTAAAAGCTAGGAGTAAGACTTTGGGAACCCCTCTCAACTTCTCAGTGCTAGCAAATATCTTACTATTTTACAGTTACATCACAGGTAGCAAAGCTTTAGATACAACAAAACTTGGCTTTACACCCAACAGCTCTTGCATTAGGCTGGAATATGAAGAGATTTTTCTTTACTCTGACTTGGGTTCCTCAAGTTTCCTTTATGTCAGTCTTGCTTCCCTTCACTCACTATCACTAGGAGTCCTACTGGACCAGGTAATCTCAATCTCTAGAGTCCGCGATGAGCCATCCTTGTTACTGTCCTGGCTGAGGCTGAAAAGACCACTGTACATGCCTTCACTAACGACTTTATCAATTTGGATTGTTACCCTTCCGATAGTAGTCTGAAACAAAAGTATACACATCAGAAATGCTGAGATTGATATTTTGTAGGAAAGACCATTCTAGTATCTCATCAAATAGCCAAATGCAGCACACAAACAATAGCATCAAATCCTGCTTTACATAAGCATCATTTTTACCATAAAGAAGCAACGGATTTGGTAAAACTGATGTTCTAGATGAAAGATTATTAGTCAAACAAGTAAACTTCACATCAGACATTCAGAACATAAAGCTACTCACCTTCCCAAATGTGTTTTTGCTTTTGCACAAGATATGTAGCTTTTGTCCCTTGGGTGGTAAATCAAAAGCCCATGTGAAGCCTTCTTTCCATTCTGGAGATGTACTGTGACTCACAACCTAATCATAAACCATGGACTGTTAATATGAAATGCAGATTACCAAAACAAGAAGCTTCATTGTATATAGGTTGTTTAACACATTGTTAAACCTAAAAATTTCTTAATTGGTAGACATAATTTATTCATCCCTTGGAAGTTCTTATGAAGTATAATCATGTAAACTGCAAGTTGAATAAAATTTCAGAAAAAGGGGGGAAAGAAAAGAAACCACATGAAAGTATCACAAAAAATGTTTTCACCCCCACTTCATTGACCACTAGGCCACACCCTTAGGATATTAAATACATTCCATGTTTAATATACTTTTTAATAGTTAGAATTAGAATAGGAATAGGAATAGCATATAGAATCCTACATGGATAAGGATTGTAATATAGTGTGTATAAATAGGGCTCGGTGTAATAATATAGATAGTAGATACACAACTCAATAATATTTTTCTCCTATATTTCTCACATGATATCAGAGCGTTGGTGAGATCAAAACAATGGTCGTGCATCAAAGTCCGACGACTTTTTAGGATTGTTTGGTGTCAACTTGTATTCGTAATGTTGTGCAAGAACCAACACTACCACAGGGTCCCCCAGCCTCTCGTGACCATGACCTACAAAATTCCACTGGCAGAAAACCTTCTATGCGCCCCTATGTGCCACAGGAAGCAGTTTCTGTTGGCGAGATCTGGCACGTGAGCCTCTTTCAGATCACTTATTTCGGAAAGTAGTGTTTTGCATCATTCTAAAGAAATCAATAGTCATTGTGCAAATCCTAATGACCAGTCGCAGCTATCTCTAATTCTATGGGTGTTACCACCACCACAAGGTCCACAAATTTCTGATGGCCAAAGCCCAACCAACGTCACTGGTCGTGTCAGCTGGCAATACTAGAATTGAAAAAAAGATTTCTAAATGATTTGCCATATGTTTATTATCGTTTTGAGATTTTATTGATACAAATGAGGAATTTGGTTTTGATATTAACGTGTCTGTTACTTAAGGTACTTGTCCCACCTTTTAAAGGGAGGGCGATGAAGCATCAGGAACCACTTGGTTTCAGCCCCTGAATTTCAGTTAGAGGACGCCATAGCTTGAGCACCACCTACATACTAACGATGTCGAGCCCCAAACTAGGCCTATGGTGGCTTCTCTAGTCATTTTTCTTCTGTTAATATTACATATCAGACGAAAGAACAGGGTGAGATAATTAGATAGGACAGGATGCATCTTCAGCTACCTTCAGCTTATTAAGGGCATTATCCTACATAGAAAGGTATGGAAGACGCGGACTAGGATAGAAGGGTAGTAAGTAACTGAGTGTTGTCATATTTTTGTGAGAGAGGTAGTGGGTCATTCTCTTCTTCTCCTTATTTAGCAGTACTCCTTCCATTTCAATTTGTTTAGATGGTTTTGACTTGCAAGGAGTATGAAAGCAAAAAAGACTTATGAATCATCTAGCCTTAGACTAAAGATATGTAATATAACAAATTGTTGAATCATCTAGCCATAGACTAAAGATATGTAATATAACAAATTGTTCTTTAATCTAGTGCTCTTAAACGTGTCACGTGGAGAGTTCAAATTAAAAGTTGCCAAAAAGGAAAAAAATGCATTCTTTTAAATGGACTAAAAAGGAAAGTAAGAGAAACAAATTAAAATGGAGGGAGTATTAGTTAGTAGTCGCGTAGTATCTTGTTATTCAATTTTAACTACTACATGGTGCTTCATTTGCTCCATGTATCTTTGCTATTTTGCTCCCATTATTTTCCTTCCAACTCTACTCCGATTACACTTCTTTGGAGTAGAGGGTCTATCAGAAACAACCTCCTACCCCACAAAGGTCTCGTAAGGCTTAGCACACTTACCATTCCCAAACACCACTGGTGGGATTAAATTGGGTAAGTGGATGTAATTCACATCTCGGGCCATGTCCCATTCCTACATATATGTAATGTACTCTATAGGGTCTCCATTGACTCGCTATGGATAAGTTTATATGTACTTGGTATTGTATTTGAGCTACATCTTACGGGACTTGATTCAACTATGTGATAGCTTTGAACCTTTGTATGGGATGTTCATGCTTTACAACTAATTGAACAAGTTCGCTCAATGAGTGCCAGGCCTGTCGGGTGCTGGTTGCTGCCCCTAGTTTGGGTCATGAGTCATGACAGTGCAATACACATACCCTGCTATACTCAAAGTAGCTGTGATGGTGACTTAATGCATATATCCATAATGTAGTTGATGTAGGCTGTGATTGTACAGAATTGTCATTCTCATGATTAGCAAATGATTTCAAAAGTGAAATACAGATTTTAGAATAACAAAAGCCTTTGTACTCAACAATTATAAAGTGCTGGCTCATTACCTTTGTTTGCCGTGATGGACCATTGCCAATAGTCAATTGACAAAAAGCATTAGTTCCTCCCATCACCTGCTTTAAATTGTTTGCACGCTTGATTGTGACTGTCAAACAACCTGGTAAGCAATGCAACAGGCTGTCTGCCCTATCATGGAAACTTGGTGAGCAAGTCTTCATTAGCATCTGCAATACTGGAATAGCTTCAGCTGCAACCATTGCTTGTGACTTTGACACATCCATTGGCATGGTTGACCATGATTGCTTGAGTAAGCATAGTGTGCTCAATACTGAATCCTGTGCAGCATCAGTACCAGACCTCAATGCTTCCACCAGATGAGGGATACAAAGCGTAGCAGCATCAGAAACATGGAACTTGGGAAAATTAGAAAATATAACATGAATGGTCCGTAGAATCTCCTCATTAACAGTTGCCATGATCCACAATTCCTTGTCAAGTGCAGCTGCATTTCAAGGAATTTTAAAGTGTTCTAAGCAAAGAAGAGGTAAAGGAAATACTTGCACCAGCACCAGTCATGACTAGAATAAAGAAACAAAAAACAGATGAGAACAAAACGCATGTAACAAAGAGTCAGGATTTGGTAGCTTAAGACATTAGGTCACGGAAATTTCAGCTTTAAAATTGACAGATTAGGAAAGATTAACTGCTGCGTTGGAGCGCTGCAAGCAAAACTTGCTGGAAACAATAAGCATCGAGAAAACAGTTAAACATCTTGACTTAATGTACTGGGTGGTTTTATATTTATTTTTTTATAAGTAGGATTGTTTTATTCAATGGTATTAGGTTTTATGTCATCAATCTAGTGCACTTATGTTTTTCCTTTTGTTTGCTGCCCAATTCTTTGAAGCACTATCTTTAGCTTACAGATCTAACTTCTGAAAATGACAGTGAATCTATAGTTTTCAATTAATTGCTAGCTTCTAAAGTGACACTTTTAAGCTATAGCTTTTCAATTTATTGTTTCAAGACTTTATCCTACTTCCACCTTGTGAGGAAATAAAAATCAAAATATTACAAAAAAAAAAAAAGAAAAAAAAGTTTCAGCATAAACTTCCTAAGAGTAAAATATTTGGAACAGAGATTTACATCTAAAGACTCCTTTTCCGGGTTTTCAGCAGATAACATGTAACAGTATTTTCAGGTAAGTTTTGGATGGTTCATGAATATTTCCATAATAGTTCTTCACCAGATGTTGGTGGCTTCATCGTCGACACACTTCCAAAAATTAAAAATGAAAAAAATTACTCACTTTGTCACAATTTATGTGGAAGACTTTCCTATTTAGTTTGTTCAAAAAGGAATGTCACCTTTAGAAATAACTGAACTTTAAAATTCTCATTTATTAAGGTGATTTATAGCCATAAAATGTCTAAGGTTTGTCTTAGATCACAATTGAACTTTAACAGTTGCATTTTACCCATAATGAGATCATTATGGTCATACAAATATCAAAGGCTCGCTTTAGATCACAAGTTTCAGAAATCTTGCTTTCTCTTTAAATTGGTGACGAGCCAAACTGTGCACATAAATTGGGAGGGGGAGTACTACTAAATAAGCAAGTTACCTGTCAAAGATCTGATAAGCTCATTTGATACATATTCTTGAAGTGTGTGATTTGAGAATAAAAACCTTACGAGCAGAGATGCCTGGACTATAATTTCTGAATTTTGGGATAAAAACAGTTCTTGAACCACTAAAATTCCACCTGCTTCTGCAACAGCTCTCCTGTTTGTTCTACTGCTCATCACAAAATTTTGCAATGCACAAATTGCCACCATTTGCATTTCTTCAGTTGGTTGATCTTCAAGTAAACTTATCAGAGCTCGACAGGCTGAGACAGAATCACTCGCTCTAGCTAGTCCTTCATGCTGGGAGAGATCACCAAGAGCAAGAGCTGCAAGAAGCCTACCAGATTGCGATCTAGACTGTGGATCCAACAAATATTGTGCCAGAGGAGCAATTGCATACTTAGATACCTTCAGCTCTCGTATCCTGGCATTGTTGAAAAGGGCTTCAAGTAATCTTCCCGATGCTTCTTCACACCGGTGAGATCTTAGCAGATCCAGAAGGGCATCTACTGCACCTACTTCAGCCATCAGTTCGGCACTAGAAATATCGGCCTTTTCATGAACTATAAGTGCATCTAGTGCAAGAGTAATGGTGGCCTCAACTGTTGAACGCAGCATCTTTACAAGAACTGCCAAGGGAATTTTGAAGTAGTAGTCAGAGTTAGAGCATAGGACATTGCAGAGAACCACAGCCGCTGACTCCCACAATGCAACAGGTGGTACAGGGTCTTCTTCAACAATAACCTGAGCAAGCTCAAAAATACCACCAGCATCAACAACTGCTTTTGGCCAGCTTAACGAGATACTTTCCAAAGCCCTAATTGCCGTCTGTTGCAAGTTCAAAATACCAATGCCTGCAAGCTGAACAAGAGGCACTACTGCATTTTTTGTAGTTATATCCTGCTTAAAATGTTCTTGTGCAAGGAGGTGAGATAACAATTCGATTCCAAGTTGCTGGATAGCTTGAGCTGGGGATTCAAGAAAGGTAATCAGAGGCTCAATTACCTGGCTGGGAGAAAGATTCAGAGTTGCAAGACTTTGTGGCTTCTCTAGAATATTTACAAGGGCCTGCAAAGCACTGTGCTGTCCCCACGGTCCAAAATCTGACCGTTGTAAAACCATAAAGAGAGGTTCTACAATTTTTGCAGCAGCTGGGCTTTTTGAAATAGAACTACTATTTGTCAATATGCGGAAGAGGTCTGCAATAGTGGAGCATAGGGAACTGGATGCAGTTGGGAGCAGCTCAAGACAATTTTCAATTATGCCTGCTTTGACCATATCCATCTTGCGGGGAGTTCGATCTTTGCCCAACTTAATAAGTGCACAGATACTAGCGTCACTGAGCCGGTGGTTTGAGCCACAAATCAGATGAACCAGAAGATCAACAAGATCATAAACTGATGCAAGCTCCACCAGCTGCTCATCATCCAACAACCTCTCAAAAGCACAAACTGCTGATTCCACAGCTTGTTCTGCATCAGATTGCATTAGCATTACTAGGGGCTCTACAAATTCAGAAGCAATTGGCAATGCTCTGATTATTGGATCACCAAAAAGTACATAGCATAACTCGGCAGCATCACTTTTCAGTTCCAATGGAGAAGGTGAAGAAAGAATCTTATGTAGACTCCCAAGGGGATTCCTTTCTAAACCAGCCATCAGTGATGCTTTTGAATCACTTTCTGAGGTCAACCTAACCAAGGCACTAAGAGCAACTTGCTGTTCAATTTCAAAGGCAGCATCAAGCATGTCAACTAATGGCTGAATGGCTTGTATTGATGCTTCGGAATCTCGGACGTTCTCAGCAGCAAAAAGTTCATTTAAAGCCCTAGCAGCACTCAGCCTAGCATTTCTTGACCCCAATCGAAGAACAGCAACCAGTTGTATTGTGCAACTAACTGCTGCTTCAAACCTGAGAAGATCAGAATTGCTGAAGAGTATTCTTAGTAGCTCAGAAATAGTTGCCTCAGTCAAGTCTTGAGGGCTCAAGGATAGGTACTTTGTTAGAGCCTCCAGCACCCCAGCTTCAGCCATGATTAATTTGTTTACATCATTACCTTCTGCAATTTGTATCAAGAGACGCACAGCCAATGGAGGTGCACCTGGTCTATCAGGAAGTGGTTTTAACAGATCGACCAGTAGAGGCATAGTCTTGCATGCAGTTGAACCAACTCTCACATCTTCAATTTCAAAAAGATATTCCAGGGCAACCTGATCAGGGTTTCTTACCAATAAAAATTCTTCAGAGAGAGAAACAAGATTCGGCATATCTATTTCAATGTGACCAATTAAACTCACTAAACCAGCAATTGCACCTGAATTTGCAATACTAAGACTTATTCCCTTGTCCCTCTGACGAACAAGACTAGCTACTGCCTGAGCAGCAAAAAATCTATCAATCATTTCATCAGATTTAAGAAGATGTGCAAGCAAAGGTATAAAACGCATGGATGTTGGAGAGGATACTATATTGGCATCTTGGAATAATATAGACAAAAGCAACGCACTGATCCACACGCCCTCTGCATCTTCAAATTCTGCCTGCCATTAACAAACTTTTCTTCAGTTCACTTGACCAGATAAAATTTTCAAAAAGAGCATGTGAACCCTCAGCACTTCCAATATTGGATTCAATAAAGGTGACAATGAATCAGTTACTTGGTTATCAGCCTTTTCTTTAATTTGTTAATTATTTTTTCATTAACTTCATCTCAGTTGCCAAAGATGAAAGGGAAAACTTGCATATTCAAGTGATTGGAAAATTTTTCATTTAGCAACTCAAGTGGTTTCTATTAAAAACTAGCACATGGCAAGACAAAGACAAATCAGTACAACGGAAGATGAGACATGGCACTTCAAATGCATTAGTTTTATCATCATCTGAAAACATGAAGTGGGACATAAATGCTGGCCTATTCCAGAAGTATGTGATCAATAGTTCAATACAGACAATACACCTCACAGCCATGTGAATAAGTCAGGTAAATGAAATATTCAATAGTTTTGAATAGTTTTACAATACTGGCCATCAGGTATGCAATCAACAACATACCCAGTGTATTCCTCAAGTGGGGTCTTACCCCTACCTTGTGAACGTAGAGAGGCTGTTTCTGATATACCTTTGGCTACATCAGGTATTCAATCGGTCTAAAACCAAAAGTACTTAAAAATTAGCCAATCAATACTTATATTGTTCCAAGTTGAAACCAAACTTTAGTTCTTCAAGAAGAGGCCGGAGCACAAAGACAAAGTGAGACTTATACAATGTTTACCTGTAGATTGGAAGTGTGTCTTGCAAGCTTGTCAGCAAGAGCCTCAAGTCCCCCTGCTTCCTGAACAGTGGACTTGCTATTTATATGAAATGATGAAATTATTGATAGCAGCCAAAGTGCAACAGTATCCCCCAAGACCATTGCTGGATCTGGAACCTCAAAGTCATTTCCTTCCCTGAATGGAGCTCTTTCTGCGAAACCCCTAGGGGTTCTAACTCCAATTTCTAGGGAAGAACAATTAGAGTTTTTCTTCATCATATCAACTAATGCATATATAAGAGGTTTCAAGTATCCAGATGCATTAAGTGCATCCATTGACTGAACTTTGTGTTCCTTGGCAGCACAAATAGCCAATGCTGTCCCACCAACTCTTACTTCTAGACTGCTAGAGTTCATAATTCTATCAGCCAATGCAGCTATAGATCTAGATCTTGACACTAACAGGTCACCTAGCACAACTGGTTGATCTCCACAAAGCCTCGATAGAATTTCTATTGCTTTATCTTGGACCATGGGAGATCCCTCACAGAGGCAATGTATAAGAGGCTCTAAACTAGATGGAACTTCAATAAGGGCAGTCCAGGGGTTGTATGTAGAATGTGTGTGTTGCTTTGCCCTAGCAAGAAATGCAATAACATCTAAAGCATCTGCAACATCATTTCCATCTGCACTCATTGCTTTTAAGGATTCTGCAATAGCAAGAACAGCAAGTCGACACTGAGCAGTTCCTGTCAGTACATCTCCCACTGGAAAATGTCTCAATAGTTCATGAAGCCCACGTGATGCATTTTTCTGACCTTCTAATGATCCTTCTCCTAAAACTCGGGTCAAAGCGGAAACAACATCTTCAGCCAGTGCTTCCGCAGCTATCTCTGGATCAGACAACAAATTGGCTAAAGCAGCCATTGCAGTCTCTGCAGAATCAATAGCTGCAGTTTTAGCCAACTTAATCAGTGGTCTTACATCTCCTTCAGCAATATAAAGCATCTTATTTGTAGATTTTTCTTTTGTTGGACGGGACAAAGCACCCAAGGCTCGAGCTGACTGTGTTGCAACAACTGGAGTTTTGCTAGTCAAAAGCTTCTTGAAAGGATTAACCACTTCATCCATTGCAAGGCTGTCACAGATATCATGCCGACTGCTGAATAGGTCTGCCAGGACAGAGGCAGCACATTCTTGAGCCTTTTCATTTGAGGAATTTAGAACTTGCACAAGTGATCTTAGCCCTTCGTTAGCAGCTGACCCTTTATGTACAAGGTCACTTTTAGATGCCATGGTAAGCACATGACCTAACACCTTAATTACATGGACCTTTGAGCTTGGTGAATCTCCCTTCAGCAACAGTAGCAATTGATTTATAGCAGCCAAGTCAGCAGTAGTGATTAGTTTTGTTAGGGATCTAGCTGATGCTTCTTGTCCCTTTGGTCCTCCATTTTTTAGAAGCCACAAGAACGAATGTATAGCTCCAGCACTTTCAACACAGGCACGGATGTCTTCACTATGGCAGCACAGGTTATACATAACATGTGCTGCATCTTCCTTAGCCTTCTGAGACCCCATTTCTAGTAACTGAACAAGTGGCGGAATCCCACCAGCAGCAGTGATTGCCCACTTGCTGTCATCAACTTGGTCAGTTAGGATTGCAAACATCTCAACAGCATACTCTTGATGTTGTTCACTGGATAATCCCAGCAGTGATATCAGTAACTGAATTCCTTCTCTCTTTCCAATTGCATCCCAGACACTCACTCCATCACAACATAACTTTATTAAGGAGAGTATCAGATATTCTTGTGCATCACCACTAGCCATTGTTATGAGGCCCGTAAGAACCTTCTTAGATTCTGATTGGTGGACCAGATTTGAGAGATGAGCATTTCCATAGAGACTTGCCATTGCCTCAAGGAGACGTTCCTGGACCAACTTATTATCCCGCGGCTTTAGAAGCATTATTAGAATATACTCAACCTTTGTTGCATCAAAACGTTCTTCTGCATTGAGCTCAAAAATCATAAGAGCATAAGCAAGTACTCCAATTATATCAGCAACAGGAGCAGCTAATCTTGGGGACTGAGAAAGTTCACCAAGATACAGCACGAGGGCACACATTCCACCACATATGTTGGATAAAGCTTGTATTGCATGCCACTGCAGAAGCTCTCCTCCTTCACCTTGCATACATTCTTTGGATGGAGCTACGACAGCTCCTATGAGAATTTGCACACCCTGTGAGTCAACAACAGCTTTCTTTGCTTCTGTTGATTTGTGAGAAAGAACCTCTAGAGCCTCAGCTGCACTGGCACGAACACACACATCATTTTTCTGATGCAATAGGCCTAGGAGAATTTTGATTGCTCCAGAATCAATTATTTTTGGAATGCTGTCATTGAGTGCCAACATTACCCGTGCCAATAGAGAAGCTGCATTTGATTGAGCTGCAGCATTATCGGAAGAAAGAAGTCCTACAATAATGTCAATCCCACCACCCTCAAGTGTTGCCCTCCAATATCCATCTTTATCACCACAGAGATTTCTCAAGGCCCCAGTCACAAATCCTTCTACTATTTTATCCTGCTTCTGCTTTGGGTTAAGCTGCTCCCACAAAATTGGTACTACACCCTCTGTGACAAATATTTTATTGCCAATAGGATCATCTGAAAGGCCAATAGATGACACCTGAAAAATTGCTTCTGCAGCTGCCTTCCTTGCTTCAGCGGAATCCGACTTCAAAACTGAAAGGAGAGGTGGAATACATCCACCTAGAAGAACCTTCAACCTTAAGTCTTCATCTTCGCATAATATAGATAAGGTTGCAGCAATATTTACTTTCGCCAAAGGAGTGCCATTTCTGAGAATGAATATGAATAGTGGCATAGCTTGGCCATGTGAACAAATAAGACCTCGTACTTCCTTTCTTGCTTTGGCTATGCCGAGCAAGCGTGCTGTAGTAAGTTCTCTTTCATGCGGGGAAGATTTATTTGCATGCAGCTGCTCAATTAGTTGAGCAACTGTTGACATTGTCTTTTCTTGATCATCCATTTCAGCAGTTCCATTGGCCTCACTAGAAGTAAATCAGTAAATAACATTTCTTATTGCCAATATAAATCATATTATGCCTCATAAATTCATGGAAAAGAGTAAGGCTTAAAGTTAAAGCAATCAAAGTTAAAGTAAGCAACATGGAAATGATTTGTCTTAGACAATTAATGATAGGTAACAAATAAGTGATTGTATATGCCACATAAACTCTGGTTCTCCCAGTGTTTCGTGTATGGAAAAAATAAAAGATAGACGAAGCAGAAAAGCTCAGCAGCCAGGAAGTAATATGCTCTACTTCAAGCAAAAAGACAAATGAATAGTACTTAAACAAATTCTCTGTTTGGTAGTTGTGTAGGTACACATTTAAACCAACCCAAGTAGCACATTTACATATCTAACATGCATATGAAAGGGGGTAAACAGACCTGTTCTTCTGAGAAGAGAATGAAACCTTCTTGTCCCTCAATTCAGGGGAAGAAGATTTTGACATTGGCAACAAGACTCCACTTTGAAACTCTTCTTGCTTCCTACAGAATGTGATTGCTTTACATTAGTGCGGCATGCAGGTTTGCTTGATCAGTGACACCACAAGCATAAAGAAAAGAGAAAAGAGGAACAAAAGAGTTGAAAGTTGAAATATCAAAATAACCTTACAAAGTTGAGTTATTACAATAGTACCATTAATATATTATTATTGTATTATTAAATAGTAATTTTAATGCATTTTGATTTCTTAGTTATAATATTTTGGCATATTTACTATTAATGGTTGTATTTACTATATTAACTTCTCTTGGGAGCAATTTCAAATAAAACTTTTCTTGGGAGTTGAAATGTTTAAATTAATTCATTTGTCAGCACATTCACAACATGCAATTATTTTAGGCATTTGACATTAATGATGATAATTACTAGATTAACTTCTTATAGTATTACACAATGGTATATAAATTTTTTTTTATGAATATAATTGTCACAGTTAAATAATGGTCACTATTTTGATGCTTTTCTACTCCTTCATTGATAAATCATTAAGTAAATCAACCTCTTCCTAATAATATAACAGTAGAATTCTAAAAGTTACAATAAGTAATTAATAGAAAATTAATCCTACTAATAAATGTGTGAATAAAACTATAAAAAGATTGTAAAATATTTCCTTTTCCTTCAAACTTCTTCCTCTCCATCTTTATGTGTTCAGATAGTATTTTATGGTCGAAATTAGTTATTTCAAATTATTAAGTAAGTTTTGTAGGAAAGATCTAATTATTTCAGTTTTTATAGAGAAGTTGTTCACTAACTTTTCAATAGAATTTTCATATTTCTTTGTTTGATTACGATTTTTAATCTGACTAAAGAGATTATACTTATTTAGGAGTATTATATACAACCTATATGATGCAATTTTTTGTTCTATCTAAGGTATAACACTAATTGTTGTCCTACTTTTATTAGTATTTGTGTATCATATATGTTTTTTTTAGAATTTTATCAATATATCATTATTGTATTATTCTTCCTCTTTGCAAGAAAAAAAATTGGGAGAAAGTGTGTATATACATCTATTGAATGTTATGAAAATAGTCTAGATAATTTACTCACTGCGTTCTCTTCTTGCAAGAGTATAAGAAGTTAAATATAACATTAATTTTATTTTCAAAGAACATAATATGTATGTTTCATTATCAATGAAATTTTAAAAATGTTTATTGTTCAAGCATATAATGTTTGAGTTTATCATTCAAAAATTCTCTTTTAACTTTGGCATGTTAATTCTACTTTTACGTAGAAAGAGTGCTAATAAACTTTTTCTTAAAAAAAAAAAGAGAATGTAATTATTATATTTTGTAAATTTAATTGTTTTTTGGTAATTATCCGTACCACATACCATGAATTTGCTCAATCGTCTTAAATTTTTTTGTATATTTACAAAAAATCAAAAAGCCATAAAATATTCTTGTGATAAATAATGAAATTTGGATTTTTAGTTATATTAGCACCACATTTGATATATTAATTAAATACATTCATTAGAAAAATTTCTTTTAATTAAATACATTCGTTAGAAAAATTTCTTTTAATTAAATACATTCATTAGAAAAATTTCATTACTAAAAGATTAACTCTGATATATGTTCTTTGTTAAATGAATTATGGACGTTTATTAATGAATCAAAGAACAACATTCATTTGGATCTATTACCCAAATCTCTATTACAAAATACTCAAAATAAATTGCTAACAGTCCAAACTAATGTTGCTGTACATCATAAAATAATAACATTCTCTTCAAACTATCTGAAGTGTTTGTTGTCACTCTCATAAAAAATTGTTTGTAATTGTTGCATTCTATTATCCATTATTACATGTATATTTTTATACAATCTTTGTCATTTTAACTGAATTTTAATACAAATATATATGAGGCACACGTGCAACACACGTGTCCAGAAACTAGTATGTATATGTATATATATATATCCTCTTTGTTACAACAAAAATATGATGTCTCCAACTTTACAGTCCTTTGCTAATTTTAGTTAAAATAAAGAAGCTAAGAAGAAAGGATGTGATCCTCAAAATTATGAAAATGATTCAGATTCCCATTTCCAATATAATCTATGTTAGACCCACTTCACAACTCAAACTTCAACAAAAGGGAGATTTACCAACAACAACAAACCCAATGAAATCCCACAAAATGGGATCTAGAAAAGTTAGAGTGCAAGCAAACTTTACCACTACCTCTCCAAGGTAGAGAAGTTGTTTCGGAAAGACCTCAGCTCAAGCAAAACAAAGCAATAACAACAACAACATACCTAGTGAAATCCCACAAGTGGGTCTGGGGAGGGTAAAATATACGCATACCTTACCGCTACCTCACAAGGTAGAGAGACTGTTTCCTGGGAACTCTCGTCTCAAAAACTCATGAGCAGAATAGATTAGATATGAAAAAAAAGGGAAGGAAAAAAAAGGAAAACAGAAAGGACGACTAACAGCACAAAGCACATGATAGTGTGTAAATCAACATGATATAATGATGACATCAACATATATATGACAGATAATGACAACATGTGATATAAAACACGACTACTACTACCCTACTATACCCCAAGGCCAGACATCCACCTAACCCTACCAACCAATTAGCCTGCTACTTCAATTCGCGATCTCCACTCCTTTCTATCTAAGGTCATGTCCTCGATGAGATCAAGTTTCGCCATATCTTATCTGATCACCTACAACCATACTTCTTCGGTCTACCTTTACTCCTGTATGTAACTCCCAAATCTAACTTCACGCACCTCCTAACAGAAGCATCGGTACTCATTCTCTGCACATGTTCAAACTATCGCAGTCTCGTTTCTCTCATCTTATCAGCCACAGGGACCAACTCTAGCTTCTCCCGAATGGTGTTATTCCTAATCTTATTACTCCTAGTGTGACCACGCATCCATCTCCTTATCTCTGCGGCCTGCATTGCATTTTTTATTGGCCAATACTCCACCCCATACAGCAAAGATGGTCTAACCACCATTCTGTAAAAGTAGTAATTAATCGAAAAGTAGTGCAGAGCACATACGCAAGGAGCCATCAACAAGAAGGTGCAGTCATCTAAATACAGTAAACCACATATGCTAGTCAGAAAGGGAGGAGGCTTTACCGTGGTTGGAAACTAATTTCATCCCAGTGCTGCCAAATTCAGCTTCTCTATTGCTCCCCTAGGTTAAAGTTTAACAATGGAGAAGATGGTAAAACCCCATTTTTCACATAGCTGGGAAAAATTTGAACCAATTGTACAATTGGCCAAGAAATCTGCATAAACCCCACAGAAAGAAAGATTAAAATCATAACCCAGATCTCCATCAATGACCTGTACACGCAGGGGACTGAAACTCTAATACATACATTACATTATTATACACAAATATACAGAGATCGAATCAGAAGGAAGCATTGCAGAATCTTAAACGATGAAATGTCTGTATACATTACCCTGGATGACGTGAAATTAACAACTTGACTTTATTAATTTCAAAACTAATTGCAGGAAAAAAAATAAACCTTTTTGGGTGGAATTTAACAGTTTCAGCAGAAGACGAGCAGAGAGACAGAGAGAGCGAGAGAGAGAGAGTGAAGTCTAATTAACACTTCTTTATTTTTCATTTTAATGGCATATTTGTGTTTGGCCTGTTTCATGTGAAAATTAAAGTGAAAATAAAATTTGAAAATTATTTTTGACTAACAATATTAATAAGAATTATTTTTAACATAGAATTAAAAAAATAATAATTTTTTGATGTTTTAAAAATTCTTGAATTTCAAACTTAAAATTAAGTCAGAGAATTTTATAGCTAAGCGTATAAGTTCAAATATTATTCAAAACGGTGTATTCCCTTTTTTAAGTTAACAATTGTATTTTGTCTTCCAGCACAGCAGTATGGCCTAAATGGATCAGACAATAACTACTAAATTTTATTCATTTGTTGTAACGTATTATAATGTAATTTTGGTGACACGTTTATTTCTTATACATGTACTAGTGGTCGGAGTTCGTGCCAGTATCGCTCAAAAATATTTTATTCTAATTTATATTGCGCGTATCAAATTATGATAGTCAATCAAAATTTTATTTATCTTTTAAATTGTTAATAATTGAAACAAGGAAAAAATATTGTACTTATATTTATACTAAACAACAACCTTATCACATCTGTGTTATTTGATTTTGCCTCCACTAACTCATAGACATAGAGTGATTGTTTCCGAAAATCATTTATTTAAGAAAAAAGTACACAAAATGGATTTAATTTGAAATTATTTACCCTTAATAGACTAAATCTAAACTATTTACCCTTAAATGACCCATGACCCAAATTATTTACCTTTTTACGCATTTATCTCTTTTTATTTCGCATGCTGACGTCAGCATAATTACTATGAAATATACTCTGCTGAGATATATACCATAGCGGTATCATATAGAATGAACTCAATCCTTTGTGATACTCTGGTGGTATATTGATACCCAATTGGTATATAAGATTATGTTTTTTTAAAGAAATAAAAAAAATATTAAATTCTAAATTAGTAAAAAATATATTAGTTATGATACTACGGCGGTATACTTATACCATATTGGTGTCGTATAGGACTAGAAAATTATTCAAGTTGCAAAATTATTTATTAAATTCTAAATAGTAGAAAATATATTCTTGTGATACTCCATTAGTATATTGATATCCTAACGGTAGAATATAATTTTTAACTCTTTTTTTAATAAATAAAATAATTAAGAGAAAATTATTAAAATTACAAACTTATTTATTATATTTAAATGAGTAAAAAATATATTCTTTATGATACTGTATCGGTATATTGATACCATATCGGTATCATATAGAATTGAGCTTAATTATCTGTGATACCTTATTGATATATGTATACCCTATTAGTATATCATACAAGCAGGTGCTAACATCAGCATGACGTCAGCGTGCGAATTTTAATATTAGGGGAGACAAATTTTAATAATATGAGATATATAAATGTAAATAGTTTGCTTTAAAAGGATACAAATTTAATTTTCGTTATATTTATACTAGTGGATAAAAAATTAAAGAGTTAAAATTGTGTATTAAACAGTATCAAACTGCCTAAAAGAAATTATATAAAAGTCAATTAAAATCATCATCAATTTTCATCTATTTATTTCAGCAAAGATTAAAAAGGAAAATAAATAAAGATAGTTAAACTATTAAAAGTAATTATTAACTAAAGATAAGATAATAATAATTGTAAATCATTGAGTTACCATTGCTGAAACGTCAACCTGCAAAGTAATATTAATAGTTATACTCTATTTGGATGATAGTTACATATTTTTTCATGACTAGTTTAGTATGCATGTTTTGTATATATATTTTGTGTCAATTGTCAAATATATCTTGTAGATATTTTTATAATGTATATTTGGAAGAAAAATATTTTGTGTGTATTTTCCTTATGTATATTTGGTAGGTAGATATTTTGTTTATATTTAGTTCCTTAGAATCGAAGGCTTAGCTTTCTTATGGTATGAAAAATTTCACACATAAATAAATCATCTATTCTCGGAGCACTCTGGGTACACAGGTTATAACGCTTAATAACAACACAAATATTATTAAAAAAATTGAATAACCAGCATCCATTATTTTCAAAACAGAAATTAAGTTCCTTCTTATCGAAGTTACATAGAGGACATTATTCAAAACAAGAATTCTAGAAGGACTAAAAGAACTAGAAACAATCCAATAGCTAGGGCCGGTGTTGGTTCTCCATTGGCTTGAAAAACAAAGACTTCATTTCACTTAGTTGTTGTGTCACCTGAAACCCCTGTAAGGAAGTGCAGACATGATCAATGGTTCCCTAATCTACAACCCATAATTGGGTAGAAACAGCCGCTAAACAGGTTTTGAATGACATTTAGAAAAGAATTACCTTTGTTTTTCAGCTTAGCCTGCAAGTCAGGGCATTGCTTCTTGTGATGTCTAGGATGTTTACAATGGAAACACTTGCCTTTCGACTTAGCTACACCACTCTTAGGACCTCCTGGTGTTATAGCTTTGCGAGGCTTCTTCTTCTTCTTCTTTTGGGCTTTCGCCGGTTTAGAAGAAGATGGCCCAGCCGTATCTAGCAACAACACAGTAGGATTTTGTTGTTTGATGATAGTCTCTGCCGCCTGCAACACATTCAGTAATTTCTCTAACTACAAGTCCATCTTGTTAATAATATGTCAAGCGAAATTGTTAAAAACTGTCCGGCAAAATCTGAAGGACCATCTCAACTTGAGATCCCTTATCAATTTCAGCACCACGTATTTCTAGTTCATTCAAGTAACTCATCAATTTCAGCACATGCTCCTGAACTGAAGAACCTTCAACCATTTTGATGGTTTAAAACACCTTCATCGCAGTCTATTTGGCAGCATGATTCTATTCCCCAAACATCTCTTTGAGAGATGTGAGCATATCGTAAGCAGAAGGCATTGACTGATGTTGATGTTGCAAAACAATGGCGTAGCATCTTGCCGTCTCATTAGCTTTTACCCACTTGTCTTAGGCCTCAACTTCTTCAGGAATAGGATCAAGAGGTTTAATAGAACACTCTTCAACCAGTACAAACTTATAGCCCTCAGCAGTAAGAATAATATCTTGTCACACCCCTCCCTGGGGTCGTGACCGGTGTCAATCACGTAATAAGTCGAATTCCTTTCTAATCTTATTCTAGGATTCTACCGAAATTTCGGCAGATTTTCCTCTGTTTTACTGACTAACCTCACCTGCAGCAACTCCCAGAATTTACAAAGAAAAGGCATGCGCGCGCACACACACACAGATATATATATATATATATATATATATATATATATATATATATATATATACAATAAAACGGGGGCCGACAAT